>PVJH01004639.1:0-122725 GCA_004026705.1 Nesogale talazaci
TGTTGACAATTGCACACGACAGATGAACGATAAAGACACTAACTGGTGATCAGAGACATGCGAATGAAGCCAGCAACGAGCAAGTCTCCGCGCTTGTTGGATTGGCCATAATTGAGCAGGGTAAAAACACCTCGGTGGAGAGGGTGCATTTCAGAAGAGAAATTGGCAGAGTCTCCCAAAGTTTAAGAGGACTTTGTACTCATGTCGTCAAATTTTAGGGGTCAGTTCCAGCCATCACAATCACTGCTAACCTAAACTGAGTGCCTACTCCTACTTGACCCCATGTCAGGGACTTGACACTGAGCATCTTGGGGCTGCCCTGTTGAGTGAGGGGTTCTATAATTGCCTCCACTTTCCAGAAAGAGGCTTAAGGGAGTTAAATAACGTGCTCAGGTTTTCACAGCAAGGGACTAGGGAAGCATTCACATATAGACAGTCTGATGGTAGCGCCCTTGTATTTAACCACCCCCCAAAATGTGTCTACGACATGCACGTGATGAGCCATCTCTGAATCTATCTGGCACCCATCTTCCTATGGTTCTGTGGTGGCACAGTCGATTAAGGGTTGGGCTACTAACCACAAGGTTGGTGGTTCAAGCCCACCAGTTGCTCCAAAGGAGAACAACGAGGCCACCTGCTTCTAAAGATGCACAGCCTTGGAAACCGTATTCACAGTTCCCCAAACATGTGGATTACTGCTCCTTTTTTCAGAAAATCATTAAGAGCCCCTTCCCCCCTCCTCCCCCCGGCAATTAAGAACTTTGTACTATAGGCTATAATCCAGGATAGGGTATAGTTGCCTGCGTTGCAGCCCTCCTGGATCATTCCAGTGCTCCACAGGGGGCTCTATCCCCTATTTTGGGAATCATTGCAAACTACTCACTGGCAATGATTTCGTTATTTTTCTTTTCCCTTCCTTTCCTCCTTTCTGTCTCCTATGTGCCTATCTACCTAACCACCCGTCCATCTACATATCTAAAACAACTTCCTAGAGTTAACTCTGACTCATTTTACAGAAAAGTATGTGAGCCTCTGTGAGGGATGAAGAAGGAAAGAGCAGAGACAGGGTAGCCAAAAATATGGGGGAACTCAACTCAGAGCCCAAAGCACCAGAACGTTCTACTGGATGGGAGAGGTCCACAGTGATGAGTTTGTCAGGTTCAAATAAGATGATCAAATGAGTGTCTGGCATTGGCAATTCTGAAATAGGTCACTGTGACCTTTGCCTGAGCAGTTTTGGGGAAGTGTCACAAGGCTTTGAGTATAGACAGGGAACAATGAAAGGGGGCAATTTGGAGAGGTGAGATGATCGTGGCATATGCAGTAAAATTAGTAGAGAAAAATTGGCCAGATTTTCTTAAAGCCAGTCATGATTGTTTCAAATGTGAATACCATTTGTGTCTTAAGAGGAGTCAGTCTGCTATAAATTTCCACTTCCAACCTCTCTCTTTCTACGGGGATACGTCCTTAATAGACATGAAAGCAGAGAGTGTGAGAGATGGGTGACCCTTCAATGCCGATACCAGAAAAGGAAAAATGTTGCTACCAGGTCACCCAGTAACAGAATGGGAGCTGGACCACGTACACTCTACAGCTGCTATTCTATCTGCAATGCCCAACAGCATCAGACACCACCAAGAAGATCCTCCTTGAATAACTATATACTTCCTTTCTAGGTGTTGCCTTTTGTTCTCTTATTTCTCTCAGTCAAAGAGAGCATTCGATAAGTCTTAAACTAGACAAAGACAGGAGAACGACAGAGACACAGCCTCTTGAGGAGGGAGACCGTTAGTCTGAAGTCAACACGGGGTCCACACTGTTCCCGAGACACAGAGCTGTCAAAAGGGCATGGGAGGCCAGAGAAAACTGTCACAAAACCTTGGGTTGGTGGCAGGTGAACACGCCCTCATGACGTGTGGAACAGCCCACGTGAGGTCTGGAGCCATGACTGGGACGCAGACCTGAGGTCAGACGGATGAGCGTAGTGCGAGTCTAGACACTTCTTAGCGGCACGCAGCAGTGTATGATCCCTGATGGTGACCCGCCTGTGTGATTCTCCATGAAGGACACACCTTGGTGGCCTCTCCTGGGGCTGGTAGGAGGTGGGAGGATGTGACCCACTTCCCAACGCACTCTGTCTGGGAGCAAGAATGTTCACATCCCTGGCCAAGGGTCTGAGGGTATTCAACAGAGGCTTAGTCCCCGTGGGGATTCTGCAGATGGATTTTGAGCTTTCACTGTCATTCATAGCCTTCTGAAAACTGGGTGCTCAGAACGTAAGCCTCATACCACCCCCTCTTCTCCAGTGCCTGTCTTTAAATACCATCTGTTGTTGAAATGAAACATTATTGAGGCATAATTTACATGCTCTGAGATCTCTCATCTAAGTATACAGCTTGATTGATTAGAAAGTGTCCTGTTTGATAGGGCTGACCCCAATCAGATCCCCATCCTGGAAGTGGATGCCACAGAAAGTGACACTACACCTTCTGGTATGAGAAAGGAACTGACCTACCATACCCAGATGGAAGCAGAAGCAAAGGAAGGGGGAGGAAGGGCGTGGAGCACATCCTGGTCCACCAAGCCCTGAGGACAATGCCCTCACTTGGAGCAGCCAATGCAGAGAGGACCATATGGATGGCTCCACTGTGACTGCAGACACCCCACATTGACTCATAGCCCTACAGGGGAAAGCACCCGAGACACAGTATGGGATTGGTACCTTAGGTGAGCCCATCACACGGGGGCAAAGCACTGGGGGCATGCAACAGAACAGCCAGGGGAGCAGAGCAAGGAAATCCTGGGGGAGTACCAGAAATAAATTGTGGGACCAGGGCGTGGCACCTCTTCACACTGGACTGGGAGACACTCCTCAAGGTCAACAAAAAGACCTTGAACTATTTATAGGATTCTCTCTATTTTGTTTTTGACTTAGCAACTGGCTTTTTGTTGTCGCTGTTGTTCTGCTTTTCTATGTTGCTTTGTTTGCCGCTGTCTTGTTTTTATGTGCACACTATCATCTCTGCAGGTCTATCTAGATAAGATAGGCCGGATAAACATCGTGGAGAAGAAAACAACTGGACTGATGGTTCCAGGGTAGGGGGAGACCATGAGAGAGGAGGAGGTGGGGGAGAGCAAGTGGTGTTAACCAACGCAGGGACAAGGGAACAACAAGTGATTCAAAACCAGTGGCAAGGAGGGTGTAAGAGACCTGGTAGGGACTGATGAAGGGTAAAGTAACTGACAGGAATTACTGAAACCCAAATGAAGGCTAGGCATGATAGTGGAGCAAGAGGAAGGTAAAAGGAAAAAGAGGAAAGGAATAGGATACAAAGTGCTTTATAGAGGCCTAAATACAGGCCTGTACATATATAAATATATTTATATAAGCTGATGGGGAAATAGACCTATGCACATATATTTATAGGTTTAGTATTAAGGTAGCAGATGGACATTAGGCTTCCTCTAAAGAAGAACACTTTGTTCTATTAAACTAACATTCCAGGATGCCCACCATCCTGACATGATTGCTGAAGACAAATGTGTGCATAAGCAAGTGTGGTGAAGAAAACTGATGGTGCCTGGCTATCGAGAGATATAGTGTCTGGGGTCTTAAAAGCTTGAAGGTAAACAAGCGGCCAGGTAGCCCAGAAGCAACAAAGCCCACATGGAAGAAGCACACCAGTCTGTGTGAGCAAGAGGTTCGAAGGGATCAGGCATCATAGAACAAAAATCATATCATTGCGAATGAGGGGAGTGCATATTGGGGACTCAAGGCTCATCTGTAGGCAACTGGATACTCCTTTGCAGAGGGGTCACAGGGAGGAGAAGGGTCAGTCAGGGTGCAGTATAGCACTGATGAAACATAGAACTTTTCTCTAGTTCTTTAATGCTTCCCACTCCACTATCATGACCCCAATTCTACCTTACAAAACTGGCTAAACCAGAGAATGTACACAGCTACAGATAAGAGCTTGCAACACAGGGAATCTGAAACAGATAAAACCCTCAGGACCAATTATGAGTGTAGTGATCCTGAGAGGCTAGGGGAAAGGTGGTGGGAGAAAGGAGGAATCAATCACAATGATTTACATATACTCCCTCCCTGGGGGATGGACAGCAGAAAAGTGAATGAAGGGAGACAATAGTTGTTGTAAGACATGGAAAAAAAAGCTAGAGATTATCAAGGATTCTTGAGGGAGGGGGAAAAATGAGCTGATACCAAGGGCTCAAGTAGAAAGAAAATGTTTTGAAAATGACGGCAATATAAGTACAAATGTGCTTAACACAATGAATGTATATATGGATTGTGATTAGAGCTGTATGAACACTCAATAAAAAGATTTCAAAAACGTGTCCTTTAATGTAATCGCTATTATAATCAAGACATAGAACACGTCTGCCTCCCAAATATTCCCTCAGGATTCTTTGCAATTGATTGGCCCAACCCTCACCTCTGACCCCCAACAATCACTGATCTGTTTCCTGTAGGCTGTGGCCTCCTTTCCTCGCAGTTCATAACGTGAACTTGTACAGTGAACTTTGTGGTGCTTGCCTTCTTTAGCCATGCAGGATGTTAATGAAGTTCATTCACAACGCACACATCTGTAAAATTCATTCCTTGTATGACTGCTAAGTAATATTCCGTGATAAGGATAAACCCAAATTTGTCGTCTTCATGTATTGACAGATGATTTCCTATTTCATTTGTGTCTGGGTGTGCTTTGTTGCTATTCTAAATAAAAGCATAAAATGTTTGCCTTTGTTATGTCTTTGTTTTTAGATGTGAGGAAGCACTTTATTGGACAGCGGAGGGAGCCAACATGGAGAGGACAGTGGACCTCTGTGTATGCCCTCCTGCCATGCCCCCCAGGCTCCAGGCGAAGCTGATTTGCTGACGACAGTGCCTGGGTAGGAACGGGTGTTGGAATCTGACTGTAACCCAAAGACACTGTGGCGTCTCCTGGCACAGAGGGCCTGCCCTCCTCTGTCCCTCCTTCAGCAGACAGAGGCTGCAGGCCCTCCTTTCTGTAAGAAAACCTCTCCTTCCCTCCCTGGGTCCCTGGCCCTTACAGACCTGGCTGTTGGAGTGAGGAGCAGGACCCAGGCTAAAGCCCACCTTCACCACAGACCACGTGTGTGGATCTAGAGTCTTCAAACAACAGCCCGCGGGCCACATGCGGCCCACCAAGGACATTTATCCTGTCTGCCCGTTGTTTTTGCTGCCACCGCCGCTGTTCTCCTTAGCAGCTGACTCATCCCAGGCCCGCAGTGAATTTTTTTTTTTGAACTATAGTTTGGCCCTCCAAGGGTCTGAGGGACAGTGAACTGACCCCCTGTTTAAAAAGTTTGAGGACCCCAGGCTCTAGGCCAACCGGATTCGGCTGCCAGCTGTGCCCCTGCCTGCAGGGGTCTGTGCGCCCTTCTAAGGCTGGAGAGCCTGGGCCTTTGTCTTTTCCCTTCGCTATTGCAGTAGGAGCAGCCACCAGCCAGGAGTACCTACAGGGGGCCGCACAGCCCAGCCTGGAGCAGGGCGGTTCCTCCTGGGGCAGGCTGCTTCTGCTCACAGGAGCTCACGACCAGTCTCTGCCGGAATGTGCTTCATTTCTCTTGGAGTGGAGTTGCCAGGTCGGCCGGGCCGTTAGTATACAGGAGGCCAGGTGCCAACGCAGAATATTGAACTTACTGTGCATGAGCTGCCAGCAAAGCACCTCTGTCTCGGGAGAGGCGCAGTCAGAAGACTCCTTGGAAGGAATGAGGGCAGGACTCTGTCTCTTGTAGGCTGCACGTGCTGTCAGACAGGACGTCCCTCCAGGATGTCGCTGGAGAAGGACATCATGCTTGATAAAGCGGAAAGTCTGCCCCCCCCCCCGCCCCCGGCGAAGACCCCCCCCCACAGGTCTGCGTGATACACACTGGCTCTAGCACTAGGCTCAAAGGTTTGTAGAAAAACTCCATTTTTCAATTCCATTTTAATGAACGGTTGAAGCTCCCTCCTGTATGTACTTGAATATATGTGTATATTCAAGTATATAGATATATGTATGTATATAAAGTTTAGACTTACAAAAAATTGTATGGAAAGTTTAGAGAATTCCAGGATACTCCCCACATATACTATTAGTATCTTGCCTTCCTCTGATATGTTTGTTTCAGCTGCAAGACCAATATGGATACATTGTTATTAGCTGAAGTTTCAAGTTTATACGGGGGATTCCCATGGGTTGACAAAGGCGGAGTGTACATGTACCTAGATGAAGATGCATTAGAGCAGGGGTCCTTAGACTATAGCCCGCGGGCCACATGTGGCCCACCGAGGACATTTATCCAGCCTGCTGGGTGTTTGGGCCGCCACTCCTGTCCTGCTTAGCAACCGACTCATTCCCGGCCTGCAGTGAATTTGTTCATTGTTTTTTTTTTTTAAACTATAGTTCAGCCTTCCAATGGTCTGAGGGACAATGAACTGGCCCCCTGTTTAAAAAGTTTGAGGACCCCTGTATTAGAGCCTCATCGTTTCACAGCGCCGAAAAGACCCTGTGCCTTTTTGAAGCATCAAGACAGGCCTGTAACATGGATCTTGCATTGAGTTGGGTGAGTGAAAACAATTTCTTTCTTTCTTTCTTTCTTTCTTCCTCTCTATCTTTCTTCTCTTTTCAATGGAATGCCTGGACTAATGTGTGCTGGGTCTTTGGTCAGAAGCAGACATGGCATCAGATTACGTGGCACTTAAAATCCTAAACATGAAGGCCTTCATAAAGCAACGAGGAATTCTAGGATGCACAAATCAAGGTGCTCCTCAAGAAGAATTGATTTCTATCTGCAGGGACAGCTTGCTGATCAGCTGTCTCCATCCCTTGGACAGCTTGCAGAGTCCCCTTCAGTGAAGTGGACGGGCAGTGGACAGCAGGCCGATGAGCATCCCTGGAGGAACAGGTGGTGGGGATGCTTTCCAGGGGGCAGATGGGACCTGAGTGAAGCTCTCTCAGGAAGCAGGGAGCAGCTGGGGCTGCAGGTGTGATCCGGTGGTTTTTGAACATCTTGGCTTCACCCAGGAGGGCTCGGGAGGCCAGCGCAGGACAGGTGAACACAGAACTGGGCAGGCCGATGCAGCCCCACCAAGGAGCCAACAGGAAGGGAGCCAGGAGCGGTTGTCTGGGCTACAAAAGGAGCAATGACAGAGGGCCTCTGGTAAAGGGGAAGGCGCTGCTTCTCTGGAGGCCTGTGGATCCTAGGGCTGGAGCAATGCTACTCAGTTAATTTTTGTGAAGCTTAAGCGTTGAAGCTGTGTCTTAGGCCATTTCAAACAGGGGCAAGTTCACTGTCCCTTAGATCGTTGGAGGGCCGGACTATAGTTAAAAATAAAACTATGAACGAATTCACTGCGCGCCTGGGATGAGTTGGCTGCTAAGCAGGACAGGCAGTGGCGGCAAAAACACCCAGAGGCTAGATAAATGTCCTCGGCGGGCCGCATGTGGCCCATGGGCTGTAGTTTGAGGACGCCTGCCTTAGGCACTTCATCTGTTTCCTTCCAGAATTCAATTCTTCCTGTTGGATCCCTTGTTGAGAAGTTGTGTTTCCACCGCAGGAATACTGAATACAAGCCCTCCCCTGGGAGCCTTCTTCAAGCGCGGACTTGTTAGCTCAGGTGTGGAAATGCCAGTGGTTAGCAAGGGGTCAAACCAGAAGGCCTGCTTTCCTCCTGGGGGTCCTTCCTCAGCTTCTCGGTAACTGGCTTCCTTCTGGGCCCGAAATCCTGCTCCCCCCTGCTTCATAGTTGGGCTTGGCCCGGGCACTCAGTCAGGACACGTGGAGAATGACTTTCTGGCTCCCAATTTTAGCTTTCCTAAGCCACAGACCATTCTCTCGTCTCAGTCGTATTGTGATGGCCCGAGTTTAAAAAATATACATAGATATATTTACGGTCATTTGGACAAAATATGATATCCTGGTGTTTAAGTTTCATACAAGATGTAGCCTGAAATCCAAAGGACCAGTATAATAGCTAGACCCGGCATTTTGAAAGTTTGATAATATGGAAAAGGTCACCTAGTGGTTTCATTTAGAGAGGATTCTTCTCCCCCCTTCCCCCCACCCCCCACCATCAGCCACACACACACATTAAACACCGCTGCTGTTGTTGTCAGGGGTCACAGCCGCCGGTTCCAACACATCATGACCCTGCACACAATGCTGGACGGTCCTGCCCTCGTGCCCGTGTGTCAGCCTGTGCGTGCCACCACTGCGTCAATCCACCTCTTGGAGACTTTTCCTGACCCTCTACCATGCATGCTGTCCTTTTCCAGGGATAGGCCTTGCCTGAAACATGCCGAAAGCATGTGAGACGCCGTCTCACCACGCTCGCCTCTAAGGAGCACTCTGACCGTCCTTCTCCCGAGACAGACTGGTTCGTGCTTCTGGCTCTCGGTCTGGAAAAGACTTTCAATATTCGTCTCCAACACCACAATTCAATAACGTCCTTGGTGTGGTTCTATTTACCTAAAGGCTGGTGGTTTAAACCCTCCCGGAGGGGTCTGGAATGGTCCGCTTCTGTTAGAGTTTGTTTTCTGTCAGGCTGGGTGTGCTGGCACCGTGTGGGTCAAGTCTGTGTTGGGATCTCCGGGGAGGTTGCCGCTTTGCTGTGAATCTGGGCCATACCTTTGATACAGTGGAGGGAGGTGTCATGTGGGGCCTGGCCGACTCTCAGGATAGCCTGACGTCGTGTGGACATGAACTCTCTCCGGCCTGATCTGGATCCTGCTTCTGGTTCATCGACTTCCTGGTCCATGGCCTGCCAGGTCCAGGAGCCCGAAGTGGACGATGGCCTTGGATTCGTTCCGGAGACCTCGGATCCATTCTGCACGTGTCTGCCTGATGCTTCCCTGTGCCATTTTCCTGCTTCCTCTTTGTCAGCTCCTGCAGCGACAGGAGTCTCGAGAAGCCTCCAACTTGCATCTGATGCATGGACTTGAACCAGACTGGACTTGCCCACTTCTGCAAGGGTGTGAGCCTTTTTTCCTGTATTGAAGTCTTTCCATGTACTCACGCAGGCAAGTGTTGCTGTTTTTCTTCTCTAGAGACACCAGTCTCACACAGCTTCCCAAAGGTTATAAGCAGAAAGATCTAGGATCCTTCCACTCTCCCCAGAGGCGGTCAATATAAGTCAGAGTGAACTCTGCGTGTGTGGCTTAAGAGAGACCCATCTCTTTCCCCACTCCTCATAACTTGCCACACTCATGATTTACCTGGCATCTTCCACCTATAAACCTCTAATCTCTCATGTTTGATGTAATTCCCTTGAAGGCCATAGGCCCCCCCACCCAGTCTAGTATCTGGAGCCTTGGAAGCTCCTGGACTAACTGGCACACACTGTGTCATCATTATAGCCTTGTAAAAAAAATACATAACCAATCATTTTCCATCTTAAGTGTGCCATTCTGCAACACCAGTGACGTTCACCGTGTTATATGCCCACCACCTCTAGCTCACATAGCATGTGGCTACATGATGGGTTGCGATTCACAAGGTCAGCAGCTCGAAACCACCCGCCACTCTTCAGGAGAAAGGACTTTCAACTCCTGTCAAGAGTTACAGACTCAGAAACTCCCTGAGGCAGTTCCGCCCTGGCTGACAGGGTCGCTGACTCAGCACTGAAACGGTGACAGGGAGGGAGTAGGTCTCCATTCTCAAGATGTTGCATTCCCCCCAAAACAGAAGCCTAGTACCCCTTATGGAGCAGCTCCTTGACCCAGTCTCTTCAGCCCCTGGCAACCACTAACAGAACTCCTGTCTGTATGTTTTTGCCTCTCCTGTGCACAACGTCGCCTTTCCCACCGTGTTTGTCTTTCGCACCCGCCATGTTTAACGCGCCATAATGTTTTCAGGACCACATTCCTCTTCATGGCTGAGTGACATGCCACGCTATGCACGTGCCGCGTTCTCTTCATCCATGTGTCCACAGGTGGACTTTTGAGTTGTCTTGGGAATACTGCAGTCATAGATTGGCACACTGATTGGTGTAACTGGTTTTCTCTTAATCCTGCAAGCCTCACTCAGAGCCTACCTGTTTTCTTGTTGCCAGCAAAACTCTAATGAGAGTTGTCTGGGCCACTGGTTCAGGCCCTCGTGGTGTTGTGGCTACACACTGGGCTGTGACCACAGGATCAGTGGTTCAAATTCACCTGCTATTCCAAAGGAGAAAGATGGGGCTTTCGACTCTCCCTGTGTTAGTCCAGGTAGACTAGAGAAACAAATTGATAGACACACATATGGATATAAGGAAAAGGTTTATATATAAGAGGAATGGGACATTGAGAAAGGATCCCAGCCCAGTCCAGTTTAGAGTCATAAGTCCAATATTAGCCCATATGCCTGGTATCAGTCTATAAAGTCTCCTTACGACTCACAAAGTCCCAGGCCAGAGGGTGCAGAGTCCCGGCACTGGTCAGGGTCTCCCCATGGCTCCTCACTTGCAGGCTCAGGGTCCATCAACAGCATCCAGTGGTGGTAGAGGCAACTCAGCACTGAGAGGGGTCTCCATATGGTTTCTCCAGCTTCATAAGTCTAGCTCCACCAGGGCAAGGCTGTGCAGCCCCTCCTCTGACTCCCTCAGTTCATCGGATGCTGCCATCTTGTCTTGTCCATAGTTCGTTGTCTCAGAGACCGACTCCCAACAATTGGGGAGATAGCTTCTCATCTCCACCAGGGAAATATTGAGAGGTTTACCAAACGTATCAGGAGAAAGCCATGCCCACACAGAGGCCTCACTGGCTACTCAATGGCTATCTCCAGATTAACAGTCAATAGACTCCACCCCTACATCTTAATCATGAAATTAACATAAGCACATGACCGCCATACTCACCAACTGGTACAATCTTGGAAACCTACAGGGCAGCTCTACCCTGTCCTATAGGGTCACTATGAATCCACATGGATTCAAAGATGGTGAGTTAATACCGTTGTCTAGAATTCTTCTTTGCATGCGATCTCGGAAACCCACCAGGTGTTCTTCCCCTCTCTACCCTCCTCCATTCCTCAGAAGCTGCTCTGGTCCTGGCCACCAAGTCCCTCTCAAGGTCAGTTCCCTGCCCTCTTCTTACCCTGACTGTCCAGGAACTGATGGAGTCTACCGGAACCTGCTCTGGCTCTGTCTTGGACCTATGGCCGCTGGTCTCTCAGGTCTCACCTCCACTGGTCTCTCAGGTCTCTCCTCCATCCTCACCTGCCACTCATCTCTCTCCTCTCTGATGTTTCCTCCTCTCCTCAGTCTCCAGCCACTGGTAGCTCCCAGGGCGCCATTCTCAGAGCTCTCTCCTGGCTCCATTCAGCCTCTCTGGGGCTTCAAGTGCACACGAAAACAACCAACTTGCCTGAATGTCAGCCTCTCCTCCCCAGCTCCCCACGTGCCGACCTCTCGTGGACACTTGACTAGACCACTCAGATGGAGCATGGCCAGCCCTGAGCTCTGACCCCGTCTTGCCAACCTGGTTTTTTGCACACTGTGACCAATGCCCCCTCCACCCACTGGAGTGCACATTCCGAGCCCCTGGACCTGTGGCTATGACTTCACATGGGACTTTCAAGTCTAAGCAAGGGATTTTGCAGTGAAAATGTTACCTTGACTTATCCGCTAGGCTCGATGTGATTACAAGGAATTATCAGAGGAACTCAGGAGGGTCAGGGTCAGAGAGAGGAAAAGGGAGGGGGACTCATTGGAGCTGAGAAAGGGTTGGGAGCCACCAAACGTGGCTGGCCTCTGGGCACTGCATGAGGCAGAGGAACAGAGCCTTTCCTGAAGTCCCCAGGGGAACCCAGGCCAGCCCGCCCCGGGAGCTTCCAGCCCTGACTCCCGGTTTGTAAGAGAGTAAGTTGTGGTTTCAAGTGGTCGGATGTGTGTGCACTCGTAGCAATGCTACAGCAGGCCAGTCCTGCTTCCTATCCCCACCTGCTTGTAATAGTCCTTCCAAGAGCACTCCCTAACGAACCCCCAGAGCTACCCTGGACCCAGGGACCCAGTACCTTGCACTCACTCATCCCCTGAAGCACATAGTCATTGATGCCTCTGGGCGCTCCTAAGATTGCTGTACCCTCAACCAGGAAAGCTCTTCCACCAGGTGTTGGCATAGATCACTCTGGATTTTTGCCCAATCTATCCAGTGTGGTCTGTCCTGGCAGCCGTGTATAAAATAGCCAGCTCCCCCTTCATGCCCATCCCTGAGCCAGATTTCCCTGTTATACTCCATCATCAGCTGATATGTTTTACAGGGATCCTCAAACTCTTTAAACAGAGGGCCAGCTTATTGTCCCTCTGACTGTTAAAGGGCCGGACTATACTTAAACACACACACACACACACACACACAACTGAACAAATTCACTGTGGGCCCGGGATGAGTCAGCTGCTAAGCAGGACAAGCAGCAGCAGCAAAAACACCTGGCAAGCTGAATAAATGGTCTTGGCGGGCCGCATGTGGCCCGCGGGCCATAGTTTGAGGATGCCTATGCTATACTATCTCTCTCCTTGATTATTATGGTCTCTCACTACACTTCAGTTCCTTGAGGACAGGCACCTGATTGGTTCTGTTTGCTGCTATTTCCATAGCAACAGGAACAGCACCTGGTATACAGCGGAGGCTAGTGCAGGCACGGCTCTGACCTGACTCCAGGCATCGGCCTACTGCTGCACCCTGAGTTGAGTCTTGCCCTGCGCCCCTCAAGTCCTTTCCATCTTGACCCCTTGGTCCCTCTGCTTCTGATGAAGGCCTTCATGGTTTCCTCCGTGTCACCTCCACCTGAGTCCTTTGGGAGCTTGCAGCCTGCTCTCAATCCTAGAGTTAACTATCAGCACCCAGCCCAACCCAACCCAATCCACTCACTGCTGTGGAGTGGTTTCCAATGCACGGTGAACGATGTGTTTGTGAGCAGAACTGCTCCAAAGGTTGTCTTAGCTCTGATCTGACCAGAAACCAACGTGCAGACATTCCTTCCACGAAGCTTCAGAGTGGATTCCAAACACCCACCTCTAGGCTAACCGCCAGTTTCAAAGTGCTTGACTGACGCAGGAATTGCCTTGCCTGCAGTCAGACGGTTGGGAACCCCACCTTTCTCTCTGAAGACGCCCTGTCTTATTAGTTCTTGGTGTTTCCCCACCCAACCCGAGGACCCACTCTCCTTAATGTCCCACCCATGGCCTGGTCTGCCTCGCTAAAACCATGTCTAAATGAGAAGCCCCACTCTGGTTTTCCACATCCCAGAGTGTATTGGAAAGCAGTGTCATTGCGCTAGGGGAGGAAGCTCACACTTGGCTAGAAGGCCTAGATTTGAATGACAGCTCTGTCACTTACTGGACCTCCTGGTGCAAATCCCTCCCTCCCCTGTGCACCTTCTAAAGCACGATCAGAAAGGTGGCGGGGGTGTGGGGGGCACCCTGGATGTCTGCACAATAGGATGTGGCAGACCTATGGAAACTGTCTGGCATATACCTGGCCACCAGAGAATCCCACTTTTACAAAACCACCCAGGGATACTCTGAATACCCATTCCATTGTGCTTCCGGCAGGTGAGGTGCTCCATGTCCTCAGGAGGAAACCTGGCACCCAGGTAGCTTTAGGTGCAAAAGGATGGACTTCTCACAGGAGCCCCTGCTGCTTTACCTGAAGTTCCCTGTTCAAGCATCTCTGAATAATAGCACAATCAGCAGAGTCGCAGACAAGGTCCAAGTATTAGCCCATGTGTAGGAAAGCCTGACCTTACAATGGATTTTCCTCTCCCTACCTCCTTTCACCAGATTTAATGAAAATATTTATCCAAATCCTTGCCAAAATCACCGCCATTTCTCTCCTACCCATTCTTTTGCTGTTGGAGTGGGGCTCTCCATCTCAGAGACAGAGAGGGGTATACCTTACAGAGGGCATGCCCAAGCAAGGACAGCAAGCTCACCACAAGTGACCCCTGCTGGCTCTAGCCCCAGCCTCAGACCATTTGAGGCTGGGCTATATTTTTGAGGTTGCTGGTGGCCTGTCTTCCTGGCCTCTGATTTCCAGGGCCCCGAAGCATCCCTGCAGTGCACTTCATCCACATTGGCTAAGGAGCTTCCATCAAGGGTGCTGTGTGGACAAGTCTTTCATTCCCAGTGGAGTAAACAGAAAAACGAATGTGTTGAGGGACTGGTTTGTTTGGTGACTCTCTGTGCTCCGGGCCGCCATCTCAGTGAGGCGAACATAAACACCCACCAGAAGGTCATTTTCTAAAACCCGAGCCAGCACCGGAGAGTCAAAACATGCTTAGACATGTTTGGAAAGTGCTTCGTGTTCCCCTCACTTGTCCAGGAACAAAGCTTTCTCGTCCAATCTGGGTGAGGTGCTGTGAGCTGGCTTGGAAGCGACACTGGGAATCTCGAGACGTGCCGGAGAAATCTTATTCCCCTCTGTCGGCAGCAGCTGCTGAGTTGACAAGCCGAGGCACTTGCCCCTTCGCTCCGGCCAGGAAGACCCTGTGGAAAGTTGCTATTGAGGACTGTTTAATCCGCATGGTGTTAGGAGCCAAACTGCGTCTGACAACCCGGTGTCCCCTTGCAACACCTTGCCCGTTCCAGCCCACAGCGGTGGCGAGAGTGCCCTGGAGGTGACGATTCCTTCTTCCCTCGGAGATGCCGCCCGTCATTCTGAATGGCCAGGTTCACGGGGGTGGGGGTGGATTTCAGTCTCCCAACAATTCCCAAGAAAAGCCTTGGCATTTGAATTTTAGCTGTCTTTCTGTGTCTTAAAAAAAAAAAAAAAGTATTGCTGAGCCCAGTGGCAACGTGGTTGTGTGCGGGACTGCGGCCCACAGGGTTGACGGCTCAAATCCAGCAGCAGGTCTCCAGGACCAAGGCTGGGCTTCCTACTCCCACCAGAGGGCATTGATGTGGAGAGAAAAAAAAAAGTATTATGTGCTTAGGGTTTTTCTTTTAAGTTAATCGGTCTGCATCTCGGGAAAAACCAAGCCTTTGCGTCTGACTCGAGTTGTGCCGGCCCCATATGGAGTGGAGCAGAATGCCAAGGCTGTGGACTTTGAGAAGTGGATCTCCAGACCTTTCTTCTGAGCCACCTCCGGGGAGACTCAGCCTCTGCCGTTTTGGAGTGGTTGGTCAAGGGTATAGCCACTTAGGTCATCCTATGACTGTGGAATTGATTCTGGCTTGTGGCGCCCCAATCGGATAGAATACATCTGCCCCTATGGTTTCTGGAGCTATCATTCTTTCCAGAAGCAGACTGTCAACTCCCTCTCTTGTGGACCTTCTGGTTGGCAGCCCAATGCTTAATCCACAGGGCCATCCACAGCATTCAGTGAGCAGTAAACCTTCCTCCCGGCACTTGGCCCAGTTCCTGTCCCCAGAGGCAACTCCCAGTCCCGGTGTTCTGTGCACCCTGCGGGAGATGGTCTGCGCAAAGAAGGCAAGCTCCAGGCTTCGGGCTGCATTTTCACATGCTCGGCTCAAGTGTCTGATAGGAAGCTGTTCCCAAACAACTCTCCATGGCAACACAACTCTGGAGCCACACACACACACACACACACACACACACACACACCACATAAACTCGCAGGACGTCTTTCGGCACAAAATGGAGGGGAAGTGATGCAATGGAGATGGCGAGGTGCAGACCACGGTGGCTAGTACATTCTCGGTGACTCTAGGCAGCTTGAATGCAGAAATAGCCCAGAATGCCCTGCCTGCTCAGACTGCAGAACAAGTCCCTGGGACCGGCCTGCCGGAGGCCTTCCCCTGAAAGCTCAAGTCTACATATCCCAGGGCTTGACAGGGCCGCCTGGGACCTGCTCCTCCAAAGTCCTCCAGCTCCCCGGACCCTCCTTATTTCGTCTTTCCCTTGAACCTATGGAGTCCTCTTCGAATACATGACACCTGCTCCCTCTTTCCAAGCCTAGCCCCCTACAGAATCTGAAAGCCCGTCTCGTTTTTCTTGTTTGCCCAGTTGAATAAAAAGCCAACTCGCCTCAAACTCTAAAGCAAAGCAACCCCCAAACCCACTGCCATCGAGTCAGCATGGACTCCTGCCGATGTCAGGATATAGTGCAGCTGCCCCGTGAGTTTTCAAGACTGACCCTTTATGGGAGTAGAAAGTCCCATCTTTCTCCCTCACGCAAAGACAAAGGTAACTTATACAGCTGAGAGAAGCATGTGTGTACTCGACAAGAATACAGTCAGAAGAATCATCTGACTTCTCAGGCCAGTCTGAAACGAACCCACACAAACCGGATGCCATCCAATCTATTTCAACTCACAGTGACCCTGGAGGCAGCGTAGCCTGGTCTCTTTGGGTTTCGGGGCTGTAGATCTTGATGGGAACAGACAGTCTCCCCTTTCTCCTGCAGGAGACAGACTGCTTCCGTTGCTGACCTCGAGGTTAGCAGTCCAGGACAAGCCCACTGTGCCACCAGGGGTCCTTTAAGTGCTGCAGAGGGCTCTTGGAAGTTGGAGTGGGCGAGGGACAGAAGAGCCGGGTCCGTTGTCCTACAGATTGTCTGTCACTGAAGCCGGAAGGAAGACACTGCGGGCCCGATGTAGAATAAACGCGTTTCCACGCCTATCAGCATCACAAGCCAACTGACAGAGACCTGAGCAGCCGTCTTTCAAAGGAGCCATTCTCTAACACAAGAGGCACGTGGGATCGATGAGGAGACGGCGTCGGCGGTGTAGCAGACATCCAGAGGGCAGACCCCACTCCTGGCCCAGTGCACAGCCACGTGTGTGTGTGTGTGTGTGTGTGTGTGTGTGTGTGTACTTTTGAGGATGTAGGAAAGAGCACTTTCCAAGAAGATGCTGCCTCACGTGCTGGCTACTGTTGTTCTTGTCAGCTGCCAATGAGTTTTTGGCTTTGACTCAAAGCAACCTTTTGTGCAACGGAACAAAGTGTTGCCTGGTCCTAAGCCACCCTCCCAAACATTGGCTCATGCCTGAACATTGTTTACTAGTCGGGGAAAAAAAATCTCCTCAATTTCCATTCATTAATAAATGGATATTGTAAATGCCTTGGAGAAAACCACCCCGAAGCAGCAGCCGAATAAGCACACATGCTAATCTCCTAAGCATTTATTTACGGAAGCTGTTTTACTCACATTTCATACTCAGGGCTTTATGGGATGGATCCTCGTTCCATCCTTGTGGTAGCTAGTCTCCAAGATGCCCCCACCGGTCAAGGCCTCTGGACAGTCACACTCTGCTGTGCTCCCTGTGCCTCTCCAGCTAACCTCATGACTCACGAGGATGGGATGGAAGTGGTGATGACCAGAGGTAAACAGAAACCCTGCCAGTTCTACCTCAGGCCCTTGGCATGCTTGTTCTGGGGAAGGTCAAGTGCCATGCACAAAATTCAAGTCTTTTCTCAATGGGGAGAAGAGAAACGGGAAACTTTGCTCCTGTGAACAGGAACCAGGCAAGGACGCCTTCCGTCACCACTCCTGCTGGACTGGACGTCTTAGAGTGATAAGGCAAGACAGGAGAATCAAAGGGATCCAAATAGACAATGAAAAAGTAACGCTGTTCTGAAGATAATAAATACAGTGATAACATTTTCTTTCTCCCCTACAAAGGAATTGCCAAAGCTTCCCCAAGAAAATTGTGGGAGCTAGTTGAAAGATAACATGTACGGTGGCAGGCTCCATGACAACATACAAAAGGTGGTTGGATTCTGTATAGGAAATCAAGAAAATGAGACCATTTACAATCGCCTCCTGAGAGGTGAAATACTGAGGCCAATCTAACAGAAGGCTTAATCAAAGAAAACGACAAGATGCTACTCTAAGAAACCAAACAAGACCTACAGAAATGGAAGACAAAACGAGGCTCATGAATAGGAAGACCCATCATTGTGAAAATGTCGAGAGGACCCCCAAATAATCTACAGATACAATACAATCCCAATCCAGAGTTGATCATTGTTTTTCAAAGATATGGGAAAACTAGTCACAGATTTTACTTGGAAAGGAAAGAGGCCTCGGGTTAACAAAACCCTACTAAAGAAGAACAATGGAGGAGAACTCTCACTTGCCAATCTCAAAATCTACTCTAGAATCAGCGTTGTCAAAACAACCTAGTACAGGTACCACGACAGACACACAGACCAATGGAACAGAACCAAGAAGCTATATTTCTAGTCCATCCACCTATGGATACCTGATCCTTGATAAAAGGCCAAAACACATTAAATATGGAAGACATGGTCTCTAACAAATGGTACTGTCAAAATTGGGTCATAATCTCCAGAGGAATGAGATAAGGCTTGCATCTCCCCCCTTGCACAAGGCAAGAGTTCTATCACTGAACCACCACACACATCCAATGGGCATCTGACAAAAGGTGCTGGTGCTGGTGCTGGTGGGGAACCATGGGAGGCAGAAGACACGAAAGCCGAAGGGTTCTTGCAGAATTCTAGTTAGGGCAAGCCCTGTGCTCTGACATTTCTTCAGGCCCTGAAATTGAATGACACTCTGTCCTCTCCCCACCCTCCCAGAACAGATGAATACATTTTGTTGTTTTGCAAGAATGGGGCTGGAAGAGTGGAGAGCAAGTGTTTCCTTCAGGAGTCGGCTAATTGGCCCCAGTCGTTCTATAAACTGCAGCCACCCACTTCACGCAACAGCAGAGACAACTGATGATCACAAACGGAACAATCTGGCAAATTCCAGTTGTCAGCGCAGCAAGCAGCAGGCCTGACATGGAGACACACCACGACAGAAATTCAGGATTCCCCTCCATGACACCAGCCATTGAATGGAGGTCAGGGGTAGAATGGTCAGTCCAGGTACCAGGACTGGGCCCAGAGCCCTTCAGGGGAAAACCTGAAACAGGGCTTGAGAAAAAGAAAAACATAAGAGATTTACCGCCTTTCTGCCACCAGCATCCGAAGGCTCAAATAAGGGCCGTTCCTCCTCAATAGAACTGCTGATGGCCTTTCTCCTAATTGGAAACAGACAGCTAGAGGAGACAGGCAGCACCTTCACTCGGAGCAGAGGTAGGTCCTCAAACTACGGCCCGCGGGCCACATGCGGCCCACCGACGACATTTATCTGGCCTGCTGGGTGATTTTGCCACTGCTGGCTGTCCTGCTTAGCAGTTGACACATCCTGGGCCTGTAGTGAATTTGTTCATAGTGTTTGTTTGTTTTTTAACTATAGTTCAGCCCTCCAGCAGTCTGAGGTGACAGTGAACTGGCCCCCTGTTGAAAACATTTGAGGATCCCTGACTTGGAGACTGTGACAGGTGCAGAGCCTTATTGAGCCCCAGGTGAGGAGTGTCCCTCTGTGAGTGTGAGGACTGCCTCCCAGGGATGTTTATAAGCAACACACCAAGACGTTGGAGACAGCTCACCAAAGTGTTAAGAAACCCCACCTAAAACCCACACACCACCACCACCACCACCACCACCACCACTACCACCATCACCACCACCACCACCAGACTCACTGTCACGGAGCCATTTCTGACTCACTGCAACCGCACAGGACAGGGCAGGACGCGGTCTTCCAGCCGTCACATTGGTTTGCTTCGCTTGCCCACTGGTGGGGCTGTTGTTTCTGGTAGCACAGCACCAAGAGATGAAAACTCACAAAACTCACCCAGCGAGTCCATGCTGACTCACACACAGCCACCCCACGGCTCCGGGAAGAACTGCCCCTCTGAGTTTCTGAGATGACAGCTCGTTAGGGGAGTAGAAATCCCGGATTCTCTCCCTGGGAGGGGCTAGTGTTTTCAAATAGATGCTCTTGTAGATGCCTAGCCACTACACCGCCCTGGCTCCAAGAAACCCTTTTTAAAAAGTCATTTTGTTGGGACTCTTACACCTCTTCTCAAAAGGCACACATCCACCCATCCTGTCAAGAACAGTTGTACATTGATTGCTATCATTTTCAAAACATCCAGGACAGACAATCCCTTCAGGACCAGTGGTGAGAGGGGTGGAGGGAAGGTGGAGTAATCCTTGATTACAAGGATCTACATATGACCTCCTCCCTGGGGCACGGACCACAGGGACATGGGTGAAGGGAGGCAGTGGACAGTGTACGCTATGACAAAGTCATCATAACTTATAAATTATCAAGGGCCCATGAGGGAGAGCGGAGCAGGGAGGGAGTGGAAAAAGGAGGTGTTAACACCAAGGGCTTAAGTAGAAAGAACATGTTTTGAGAAGGATGATGGCAACAAATGTGCTTTGCATACAATAGATGTATGTACAGCTTGTGATAAGAGTTGTATGAGTCCCCAATAAAACAAAGCAAAACAAAAAAACCCCATTTTTTTTTCCCACTTGAGCCTTTGGTATCACATCATTCCCGCCCTCTGCCACTCCCTCCCTAATGAGCCAATGCTTGATAATTTATAAATTATTATTTTTCCATGTCTTACAACAACCACTGTCTTGCTTACCCACTTTTCTGTTGTCTGTCCCTCTGGGGAGGGGTTATAATAGGTAGATCATTGTGATCAGTTGCCCCCATTTCTCATCCTCACCTTCCCCTTACCTTCCTGGAATGACGACTCTCATTATTTATTGGTCCTGAGGGGTTTATCTGTCCTGGATTCCCTGTTTTTCCAGTTCTTACCCATACCAGTGTACATGCTCCAGATTTGCAAGGTAGAATTAGGGTCATGCTAGTTGCGGGGAGGAGGCATTAAAGAACTAGAGGAAAGTTGTTTCGTTGGTGGTCTCTTCCTTGTGACCCTTCCATAAGGGGATGTCCAATTGTCTACAGATGGGCTTTGGGTCTCCACTCCGCGCTCCCCCTCCTTCACATTGATACGGTTTTGTGTTGATAGCCCTATATTACTGATGGGGAAACGGAGGCACTGAGCAGTTCCGTTACCTGTGCAGTACTCCCACTGAGGCAGCTTGTTTGTTACCAAGACCACACAGCATGCTCCCAGGGAGTTACTCAGAGAAGGATACTATGCAGGCAGACCGCTTTGTGGGGGAGGCATGTTTTGACATTGAAGGATGGAGGATCAAGGCGATGATGCTGGTGATCGAGAATGAATTACAAGTGTAAATCAATACATTATTGCTTCCAGGGTTCCAGTTGCATACATGCATGGGCCTAGTCAATACAAAAATGTGTCTAAACGTACAAGCAGGGGAAGTCCGGGTAGGAGAGAGGGTTATACCTTGGACTGTTAAATGCAAAGTCAGCTTTTTGAAACCACCAAGCATTCCATGGGAGAAAGCCGCGAAGCCTCCTACTCCCATAAAGGGCTATAGGCTTGCAAAGTCACAGGTGCAGGCTGGCCTGGTTGTGCACATTGCCATGAGTTGATGGTCATGAGTTTGGGGTTCTGTAATCCGTGATGGCTACACACAAGCTCCCTCAGTAAGATGTTTGTGCTAGTCTCATCGAGTATCTCTAAGAAAAAGTGCAACAGAAACAGGGGCCTCCGAGGGCATCTGTTGCGCCAGTTAAATTCAAAGCGGAGACATCTGCTCATGGCAGGCAGACAGGTTAAGCTTGTGTTAGGGGGGTGGCATGGGGAGAGGTCCTTCGGGGCAATAGGGATAGACTTTCTTCAAGGGCACAGGATGACCCCAGGAACATATTAGGAAGACGTTTGAAGAAACTGAAACCTGCCAGGGGCGTTGGACGGAGAAATTATTTCCCACCACAACGATGTGCCCACTCATTCTTCGAGGGTTGTAAGCCCTGTCCTATGACACGCTCCTTGAGAAACCCACCCCAACACCTGGATTTGTCCCGTCAGCCTTCTTCCTGCTCCTCTCACTCAAACAGCATGGAAAAGGAACATTCCCGAGTCCCTCAGGAGGACTGGCGGCCCTTCGCTAAAGGGACCACAACATGGGAAACAGAACTGGGCAGGGGGTATGCCATCACATGCTCTGCACCATACATTGAGGTGTCTGGGAGACCGGGGCTCTCGTGGAGGGAGGTCATCCCATATGCGGGTGGGCAATGTGTTCCAGGTACTTTCTCCTGAGTCTAAGTTATTCCCCACGATGTCCCTCCATAAGAGGACCACTCCCCCCCTTTTCTTTTATAAATCATTTTGTTGGGGGCTCATACAACTCTTCTCCCCCATCACTGCCCTGGTGGGAGTAGGAAGCGCAGCCTTGCTCCTGGAGAGCTGCTGCTGGATTTGAACCGTCAACCCTGTGGACTGCAGTCTGACACACAACCACTGCACCACCAGGGCTCAGCTAAGGGGGTTCATACAACTCTTATCACAATCAATACATCAGTTGTATACGACCACATTTGCACATTTGTTGCCATCATCATTCTTGAACCATCCTTCTTCTACTTAGGCCCTGGTATCAGCTCCCCAAATTATCCCCCCGTCCCCACCCCCCCTTCCCCGTGATAAGGCCACTTTTAAGGGGCTACTTGCAAACACATGGCTGCTACTCTGTACGCTTGAAAGTCAACTGCTTGAAGGCCACTTGCCTCAGGGTTGTCTGCTGTGCAGAGCAGTCGCATGCTATTGTCTGTCCTGCCATAAAGTGCTCAAAGAAACCTCCAGTCAAGGCAGCTGAGAGTGGAGCAAGGTTAGGCTGCCCTCTTGACTCCAGAGGCTGCCCGTCTTATTAAATATGTACCTTCCTGTCGCATGTATGCCTCTCCTACAGTCATTCTCAACCTGGGTCATGACCCCTTTGGGGGTCAAACAACCCTTTCACAGGGGTCAGCCGATTCATAACAGCAGCAACATTGCAGTGAGGAAATAGCAATGAAAATAATTTTATGGATGGGGGTCATCACAACATGAGGAACTGTGTGCAAGGAAGGTTGAAAACCACTGCTCTCACACTCCCCTTCATATTGGCTTGCAGACTCCTATTTGTCTCCCTCCTGTGAGGCATATGCCTCTCGAATACAACCCCTTCTGGTTACGTTTGTGCTTACCGTGGCTTGCATGCCCGATTCTATAAGCTCGTGAGAAAATGACTGACTGCCCGATTCTGGATCTGGTTGTCATGAAAGAGCTGAGCCCTGACATGCCTTGTCTCATGTCTTTTTAATGTACCCCTCATTTACACAACCGCCCCTTAGGGCGCACTGGATGTGGGACTGGATCTCACAACCCAGGATTCTTGGCGGGAAGGGTGAGAGATGGAAACACCACCTGGTCAGAAATGTGCAGACCTACATGAAGGAGGAGTTCAGACAACCATAGATTCCCGTTGTGATATTTTTGTTCAAGAAAATCTCTAGGCTTCTTTAGCAATGTGTTTTGACATACTCTTAAAGATCATTTTTCAAGATCATTTTGTTTGTTTTGTTTTGGGGCATCACAGCCCTCTGGTGGTCGTGGGCGCTACCCAGTGCTGCTCCTGAGAGCCACCGCTGGATTTGAACCACCAAGCCCAAGGGCCGCAGTCCCGCACTCAACCACTTACTCCACCAGGGCTCAGCCCAGTCATACTCTTGTAGATTAAAAAGAACCCAGCAGGTCTCCTTTTTTGTTAACATATGTTTCTCTTAACGATTATAATGATTATTCTTTCATGGCCCCTTCCTTAAATGGCTACATTTTTTCATACTTTTTAAATGTTTTTTTGTTTTTGTTTTTTTTGGGGGGCATCACTGCTCCCTGAAAATGGTTACATTTTTTGATTCCTCCAGTACCCTCTACTGGGGCCTTGTGGGGCCAATTTCCAAGATCAGAGTGCTTTGGTCTCTTAGTTGTGGGGCGGCAAAGAACGTCTCTCCCAATCCTCTTCTTTGACATGTGCGGCCACCAAGGGTCAGCGTTGTTCCAAGTTGCCCCTCAGGGGTGCTTCTGGACCACTCATATGGTGGGTGGGACTGGGGGTGGTACTTTGCCCCATTCCACACACCCTCCCTCGTTTTAGGCAGCTGCAATCTGGCTAGTCTGGAAACAGAGAACTACACTAGGATGGTCATCTCCTAGGGGAAATCTGACAAGGGAGTGGAATAGCTGGCTGGTGCCAATGGCCCACACCCTCAGTGGCTAACCGCAAAGGTTGGGGGTTCAATCAAAACCAGTCGAAAATGAGTAGAAAGAAAATCCTGAGTATATACGATCCCCAAATCCGCGACTGAAAACGCTGCCTGTCCCAGGGCTCGAGGAACATTCGGGGCTCCCGTGAGTTATGAGTGAGCTGAAAGCGTCAGGCCTTTCCGGTGGGTTAAGAGCGATCCATGACACAGGGCGTGGCTGGGGTGGGTGCACTGGGCCTCCCATGGGTCTGCCTCCAGGCCGAAATGGGTGGGAATCGCTGTTGCCTTCACTAGCTACGACACTTAGGGGCCCGTATCATTGTCTGGTCACTTGGGGGCAGTGATGAGTCTTCGGATCCCGCCCCGAGGAGCTGGCCATTTAAAGGCTGCACCAGAACACCCCAGGCGGCCCCAACACCGAGATGGATGAGGTCAGTTTCTCTCCCCCTGCTGACCAAATGATTCCAGGAAAGGACCACTGAGCCCTGAGGGCTTCCTCTCAAGCTTGTGGCCTGAGCAAACCAGCCTCCGTGTGACAGCATAGACAGGAGAGTACCTTTCTTTCAGAAATCATTCTACTGGGGGCTCTGACAGCTCTTACAACAATCCATACACCAATTCGAAGTAAGCCAGAGGGCTTCTTTCCACACTACCCACCTCCCTCCCCTTCTCCCCTTCTCTCCTCTCCTCCTTTCTCTTTGTCCCCAGCTGTCTTTCTTCTTCTAAGGAAACGAGGGCTTCCCTTCTGACATTTTTTTTTCCAACCTGCTTTCCTGACATAGAAGTCTCAAGCCATACAGTTCAGCTCTGTAAAGTGTACCAGTCACGTGTTCTGAGTGTGTTCACAGGGTTGGGCAGCCCTGACCACAAACCGTGGAAGCACGTTTGCATCGTGGCAAACAGAAACTGCCTTTGGCTGTCTTTCTGGAGCCAGAGTGCTGTGAGGTTGCCCAAGCCTGCCTGGACTGGGCTGTTGAATGGAACAAATGGTTAAAACGGCAAATTGAATGGGAAGTCTCATCTTCGTCTCTCAGGACATCTGGTGGTTTTAAACTACTGCCCTTGAGATTAGCCCCCTAATGTGTTACCCACTACACCATTGGGGATCCCTTCTGGCAAATTGAACGTCACATGTATTTTGCCACAATTAAAACAGACAAGCCAGCAATAGAGCAAACAAAATCCCAGTGCCCAGGAGCAGCGACTCCCATCTTCTCTAGCTCCTCCAGCTCCCCGTAAGGACCACTCTATTTTCTGTTGGTCCCGACACCTCTCCTGAAGGGAAGTAAGAGTTTTCTTTGCTAATATGAAGAGACTTCGAAAAGTTCTTGAGAAGATCCCATGATCTTTTCGTTCTTTTTCCCCTCCCACTGTTTTCCTGGAAGCCCCTTTGTATTCCAGAGGTTGACTGGAGAGTACAGTGTGGGCCCAAGTGAACCTGTCCTTCCTCCAGCCCGTGAGAAGACGGGAAGATGGTTGGCTTGGCAAACTGCGGCGAGGGAATCCTGGTGTCCAAGGACACCTTGGGAAATGGAGAGCAGGTAGGATGGGTGACACAAAGGATACAGGGTTTAGTGATAGGTTCATGCTCCCCAGGGTGTGATCAGATTTTGGGGAGCCCAGCTTTCTGGGGAACTTTTGAAGGAGCTGATGAAATTTGTTTCTTTTTTTTCACGTTGAGTCTCAAAAGGCCTACTTAGATGAGGAAGAATAAAACACTCTAGTTCACGATGACACAGAAAGGAAGCTGCCAAGGTAAGCGATAAGGAATTATTTTAAGACCTAAACTTCTCATGACTCTAAGATCTACGTCGTCAACAACCATCTTTTCATATACTGCCTCCTGATAAAAAAGATAAACACTCATGCTTATTCGAGGGCCTCTATGAAGGGTTGATGGGATCTAATATTTGAGACTTTACATTTATTCCCTGTTCCCAAGCAAGAATCCTGTATCATGAATTCCAATTAATTGCTCACTCACTCACTGCCTTGGAGTCCATTCAGATTCCTCGTGACCCTATAGGACAGGGCAGACATACCCCTGTGGGTTTCTGAGACTGGAACTCTATTGGATGCGGATGGCTTCATCTGTCATCCTCAGAGCTGCTGGCAGGTTTGAACTACTTACCTTGTGGTTAACAGTCCAATACTTACCACACGGGACCACCTGGGCTCTTGTTTCCTATTTGTTTGCCTCAGTCCTTCCCATGTTGTTGGGTGTTGTCACATTGGTCCTGCCACACAGCAGCCCCATGGGAAGAAGCACACCTGTTAAAAATGCTCAGGAAGCTGACTGCCAAGTCTTTTCTCCTGCAGGGCTGCTGGTAGATTTGAACTACTAACTTTTATGTTAATAGCTAAGCATTTAACCATTGGATTATCTAGGTTTTTCCTGTACCTGCCTGTAATTTCAATATCAATGCCTATCATTTCTACCCAGTTTATGGATATGCTTCTTTCGTTAGGACACCGACTCTTTCTTAGTAAATCCTTCCTTCTGGGTATTCTGAGATGGCTGCTGGTAGAATCTTAATATGGAGCTAATTTAGTGTGAGAATCTAAGAATCCCAAAGGAAATGTGCTTGATTGGGTGGTGGTGTCAGTAATATTACTGACCAAGTAATATTAGTAATCACCAAGCGGTCATTTAAACGATTGTTCACTGATGGCTTCATGCATTCTTTGCATGTTTTGCTTTATATTTTATAAGCCAATTTCACACTTGGTTCTTGGGGGATCAGCGTTGGGCTGCTAATCACAAGGTTGGTGGTTCAAGCCCACGACAGCTCCATGGGAGAAAGATGAGACTTTCTGTTGCCACGAAGGTGTACAACCTGAAATCCTTTGTCAGGCTGCTGTAAGTTGGCGTTGACCCAGTGAAAACAGGTGTGATTTGGGGAAGTGCTATCAATTGATCTGTCTCTTTGTCATCCTGGGGTGCCTTGTGTGTTGCTGTAATCCTGATGACTATGTCACTCACACTTCAGATACAAGCAGGGTCACGCAAAGGGAGCAATACCTGAAGAAGGAATAAGCTGTGTACTCCAGAGGAATTAGCCACTGAAAACCTTATGAAAAGCCTGAAAATATTGTCAGTTCCTGAAGACCTAATGACTGGAAGCAAAGCACCGTGGATGAAGTGCCAATAAAACTGTTACAAAAAAGAAAAGCCTAGAAGCAGAACACTGTCAGCGAGAGTGCCAAATGATGAATCCCTTAGGTTGAAATCCAAACTCACTGCCAGCTGACTCACAGCAGCTCCTGTGGGGTTCTGAGCCTGTAACTTTAAAGGAGTAGAAAGACCAGTTTTTCTCCCTGGGAGATACTGGTGGCTTTGAACTGCCTGCCATGCAAATCGCAACCGAACTCAAAATCACTACTCTACCAGGGCTCTCAAAAGATGACAAAGGAAAAGCTGCCTTCTCAATGTAGTTTCTGCCATAATGATGGGGATAAAGCCTTCAGGACCTTCATTTGCTGATGGGGACCTACTCAAAATGAGAAGGAACAGTTGCAAACATTAATTGATAAGTGGCACTTAGGATGTATGGAGTATGAATCTAGAAAAATTAGAAGTCACAAAAATGTAGTAAAATGCATAAATACCAGTATTCTAAGCATTAGTGAGCTGAAATGAAATTCAATACTGGCCATTTTGAATCCAAAAATAATATGGCTTACCAGGTCAGGAACGACGCAATCAAGAATGCATTGCATTTGTCAAAAAGGACATTTCAAGATCTATAATGAAATATACAACTGTCCGTGATAGGATAATGTCCATCAACTACACGGAAACCTACACAATACAACTATTATTCAAATGTACGCACCAACCACTAAAGCTAGTGATGAAGAAGTTGAAGAATTCTACCAATGTCTCCAGTCTGAAATTAACCAAACATGCACTGAAGAGGCATTGATGATTACTGGCAATTGGAATGTAAAAGTTGGGAACAAAGAAGAAGGTAGCGCGAGTGGAAAATATGCAGTTGGTGACAGAAATGAAACTGGAAATCAAATGATAGAATTTTGCAAAGCCAAGAACTTGTACCTAGCAAATACCATTTAAAAATACCACAGAAGGCAACTATACACGTGGACTTCTCCATATGGATACAGAGAAATCAAATCGACTACATCTGTGGGAAGAGGCGAAGGAGACGCCCCACACCAGCAGCTAAAGCCAGGCCAGGAGCAGACTCAGAAACAGACCATCCATTGCTCATATGTAAGTTCAGGTTGAAGTCGAAGAAAATTAAGTCCACGAGAGTCAATATATGACATTGGTTTACCTCACCTGAATCTTGAGAAAAATATCAAGAATAGCCTTACATTGAGGTGGTAATGAGTATACAATTCTTCTTGATAGGATTGCATGATTGAACTGTTGAGTTGAATGCTATGTAAATTATGTGCCAATAAAACTTAGGGGGAAAGTGACAGTATATAAAAAAGAATAGTGTACATTTGACACAATGGATGGTCCAACGCTAATGACAGAAAATCTGATGATGAGCTATGGGAGGACATCAGGAACATCATACATGAAAAAAGAAAATTGTCATGAAAAAAAGAAAGGAAGAGTGAGAAGGTCAAATTGATGTCAGAAGAGACTCTGAAACATGTTCTTGATTATGGAGCAGCTAAGGCAAAGGAAAGACATGACGATGCTAAAGAACTGAATGGAAAATTTCAAGGGCAACTCAAGAGGACAATGGAAAATATTATAATGAAATGTGTAAAGACCTGCAGTGAGAAGTCCAAAAAGGAAGAACGTGCTCAACATATCTAGGCTGAAAGAACTGAAGAAGAAATGCAAGCCTTGAGCTCCAACACTGAAAGGTTCTATGGGGAAAATATTGAATGATGTAGGAAGCATCAAAGGAAAAGGAAAGAATACAGAGAGAATCATTGTATCAAAAAGACTGGTTGACAATGGGAGGGGAGGAGGCAGGGGGAGAAGCGCAGCAGTAAGCCAATAATGATGGGGACAGTGGAAGAGTGCTAAAGGAGTAAGGGTTCTAAAATTGATGGTGAGGGGGATGTAGCTCTTTTGGTGATATTTTACCAGTAGAATTGTATCTGAGAGGAACCACTGAGAGGTGAACAATACATGACAGTGGGGCAGGAGGAAAGAGGAAAAGAAGGAAAGAAGAAAGAAAAATACATAGGTATAGATATGTAAATATAAATTTGTTTATATATGTATATAAATGTAGATGCCATAAGGAAGTAGAAGGACTTTGGACCTCTACTTAAATCCAACCTCAGAACAAGAATGATTTGTTCTAATAATGTTACATTGTATGGTCTACGGCCATACACCCTGAACGAGTCTGATCTCATCTGATCTCGGAAGCTAAGCAGGGTCGGGCCTGGTTAGTACTTGGATGGGAGATTTTGTATGATACTCATCTTTCCAACATGAACGCTGAAGACAAAATGGGTACATAAGCAGAGGTGGTGAGGAAAGAAAATGGTGCCTGACTATTAAAATATATAGTGTCTTGGGTCTTACGGCTTGTAGTCAAACAAGAGGTCATCTAGCAGGGAAGAAACTAAGCCCACATGGACGAAGCACACCAGCTTGTGTGAAAACGAGGTGTTGACAAAAGGTATCCGAAGGTCAAAAACAAGCAATCAAATTACTGTGAAGGGGTGGGGATGTAGTGGAGACCCCAAACTCACCTGAAAGGTACTTGGACAGTCCTCAAAAGGACCACATGGAAGGAATGATAAATCAAGGGTCTGGTACAGCACTGATGAACCACATAAGTATCCTTTGGTTCTTTAATATTTCCTCCCCTTACTATTATGGTCTTTATTTGCTTTACCTCATAAATCATGTTAGACTTGTGTATGTTCATTTGTATAACTACAACCATTCAATTCATGTAAACCATTAGAGATAACCCTTCAGAAACAGTACCAGGAGTAATGGTTCCCTGAGGGAACAGAAAGTGAAGGGGGTAAAGGGGAGGAGGGAACTGATAGCATCGATGACTGTATAACCCCACTTAAGAATTGTATGTGAATGGATATATTGAATGGTGTAAGATATGGCCAAAAAAAGGGTTTTAATTTTAAAAGAAAATTATTTTTTAAAAAGGACTGGTTTCAAAAAAACAAAAACAAAAACCAAAAAAACCCAAAAACCTGGTCTCAACATTGCACCATTTCAGGAGGTAACACGAAAACAATTCCAAGCTGCACTGAAAGCATTAGCCAAAACAAGGCTTTAGGAAGGGGTGGAATACAAATGGAAATGTTTCAATAAACTGATAAAGAACTGGGAATGCAATTCACCTATGCCAAATAATTTGGATGACAGATACTTAGCCAACTGACTAGAAGGGATCCATATTTTTACCCATTACAAAAGAAAGGTGACCCGACAGAGTGCTCAAATTATATAACAATATTATTGCTAGCACATGTAAGTAAAATTGTGCTGAAGAACATCCAAAGTGGATGCAGCAGTGCCTTGACAGGGAGCTATCTGAGATTCAGGGTGGATTCAGACAAGAATATGATTGCTATGGCAGCCATATACTTGATGTCAATTTCATGATTGGGAGATAGAGGTGGAGTCTAACCTGTCACTCTGGAGATAGCCAACGAGGCCTCTGTGTAGGCATGGCTTTCTCCGAGAATTCTGGGAAATCTCACAGTATTTTCCATTGGAAGTAAGAGACTATAAATTCAGTTCCTTGGAGACAACTACTGACAAGATGAGATGACAGTATGCTGATCAATCCTGATTTTCTGGAGAATGGAGAAGCTGGAGGAGAAGCCAGATGGGCTTACCCTGAGGGAGCCAAACCTCAGGGGCTGGAGAAGCCACATGGAGACTCCTGCCAGTGCTGAGATGGTTCTCCCGCCAATGGATACTGCTGATGGACCTTGAGCCCTGGAAATGAGGAGCCATGGAGAGACCCCTGCCAGTGCCGGGATACTTCTACCACCACTGGATACACAATACTCTGCATCCACTGGCCTGTGATTGTCCTGGTGTCATTGTACATGCTTCATGAGTCAGAAGGCGACTTTATAGACTTGTATCGGACATTTGACTTATGACCTTGGACTGGACTGGGTTGGGATGCTTTCTCAATGTTCCATTCCTCTTGTATGTAAACCTTTCCCTGATAATCCATATGCGTGTTTATAATTTGTTTCTCTAGTCTATCGGACTAACACAAGTCAGATGGATCTCAGCTCGAAGCAGAGAATACCAGAAAGATACTTACTTGTGTTTTTTTGATTTGTGTTTATTGCACCTCCGGGATTTTTCACTACTCCTTTAGGTTGGCTAATTTGTTGCAACAGCTCACCAACTCCTGGAAAAGGACTGTCTTTAATTCAGCAGAGAAAGGGTCACCACAACCCCCACCCCCGCAAAAAAGCTCACTGCCATCAAGTGGATTCTGACTCACAGGGACCCTCTGGGGCAAGGTAGGACTTTGACCTTCCAAGAGGGCGACTCTCGATAGGATTAGAAAGCCTCTTCTTCTGAGGAGCAGCTGGTGGCTTTGAACAGCTGACCTTGTGGTTCGAGGCCCAAATCGAAGCTTGCCAATACCACCTCAGCTCCAGAGAAAAGGGTACAGATACAAACTAGGAAGGGTCCAGGAGGGGACTTCGTGTCCTTCCTGAGGCATCATCCAGCCTTAAGTTTCCAAGGAAGCTCCAATGTTCATGGTCTTTTGTAATCGTTCTGAGGGCCTCACTGCCTGGATCCTGATCAATCCAATCAGTGACTATGCCAGATGGACTCCATCGTGTTCCTTTTCCTGGGGACCTCCCAGGGGTGGTATTTGAGGGCTCCCCTTCCCTTTGCAGATAGACATCTCATTGCTGGCAAATGCCAAGAGTATTTTGGGACATGAAGAGATAAAGCCCCCTTTTCCCACAATAACGGACCCTGCCTTAAAATAGCAGGACACAGTCCAGTGTATATACCTCTTTATATTGAGATGTGATGAGGGTTCTCCAATTGTGTGTTTATTGATGAATTAACAGCTACTTTCCCTCAAGTGTCTTGGTGAATCTGCAACTATGGAGCAAGCCTGAAAATCTGTCATAATTTTTTTTTTTTTTTAAGGAGCTGACTTGATTAGAAAGTCAGTATGACATGAAAAGAAATGCAATCAACTTGCCTCTCTGTTCCCAGACAGAAAGGAGAGGGGCACTCTGAAATAGTTCCAGCCACAAAGAGATGGCAAGTTGGAGCTAATTACATGGTTACTCAGGGTACTTTCTGCTTCCTTCTCGGGAGCATTGTAACCAATCCTGCTGCTGGCCCACCCAACAATCTTCTCCAGCCTCCTTGGCCCAGTGCCGCTGAGAGCAGCTGAAATTTTTTTTTAAGATTTCCTTTTGTAACCCTTCTTGCTACAAGTGTCCAGGAGCTCATGCATCCTAGCCAATGGAACATCCACGGAGGCCTGGTGTCACAGTGGGTAAAGCATTGGGCTGCCAGTGCAAGGTTGTCAGTGTGACCCCACCATCTGCTCCGTGGAAGAATGTTAAGCTTGAGGATGTCTGCTTCTCCCAACTATTTACAGCCGTGTAACCCTATGGGGGCAGTTCTATTCTGTCCTATGGGCTCACTGAAGTCAGACCCAACTCGATGGTGGGCATTTGGTAAAGTGACCAGACGTCCCGCTTTTTAGCAATGTAACAATGTCCTGCGACATTTTAAAATGAAAATAAATATATCACAATACTATTTTAGCATTCTATGAAAATTTTTGTTGCTCCATATAGACCAAATTTTTAATCAAGAACCACCCCCCTTCTCCCCAAGTCAATCAATGGTGTCCTGTTTAAGTTCTGGTCACTTTAGTGTTTGGGCTTATGAGATGGACAGGGATATCTGTGGTAAAGATATTGTAGAGATGATCTGTCCTTGATGTTAAAAACAGACACTTGTCACGAGCACCTCTTTCCTGTTTAGCTTTGAATGTTTCCTGTTAGGCGGTCATACCTGGAGCTGTGGCCGCCAGCCCAAGTCTGAAGAAGGAAGGTATCACGCAGGGGGAGGTAAAAGCAGGCAGAAGAATCAGGTCTTGGAAAACACCATGGAGCTACCAATCCATTGCTGAGGACTGCCTATTTCAACCCTTACATCATGTCCCTAGATGCCGGTCATCATTTCTATTACCTGCAGTTGAAAACATATATTAAGGGTGAAAAAAATGTTTTCAAGGGTTCACGGAATCTCTCTTGTGGTTCGAGGCTTACTGGTGGAGTAACACTTAAACAGGGAAGAGGCCTGCCTGCAGGCACGGCAATTGTCCTGCCAAGAACTGTACTCAGTCATTCCTGATCCTGAACTGTCTATGTGCCTAATGAACGCCATAATCGTATTGAGAGTTCTGTGCGTTCTGGGACACAGCAGAGAATTAGTGTCGTGTGAGGAACAGTTGGTGTCAGAGCTGGTAAAAAGTCTGGGAGGTGGAAGTGTGTCTGACCCTAGACTCCCTGGAGTCAGCCCTGGGCTGTTGACCTTGATTCTCCTCCCCCTTTGTGAAGTTAGAGGTAGTCAGATACAATTTCACGGGGCTGAATTGTGTACCATTCCTGGACACTAGGCTAACCCCACTGGCAGACCTTTCAGGATCTTCCTCCCTCTCATCTGTTGTCTGCCTAGCAGCACCTTTGCTGCTTACCCTCGAATCTGTTCTATTCTCTAACTTTGGTGGCACAGGGGTTACGTGTCGGGCGCGAGTCACAAGGCTGGCAGTCTGAGACCACCAACAGCTCCTTGGGAGCAAGATGGGGCTTTCTGCTTCTGTGACTGGTGACAGCCTGGGAAACCCACGTGACAGTTCTGCCTTGAGCGAGAGGGTTGCCAAGTGTCTGCATCGACTCCACGGCAGGGAGCACTTTGATGCAAGACTAGAGAAAATGAAATGTGCCTATAATTAAATTCCAGGCGGTTTAAATTCCCCTAAAAGTCAGCACTTTGGACTCAGCCCTGGTGACTCTGTGAGAGTGGAACTGCGCTAGTGGAGTGTCTTGGCTACTCTTGACCCAAGTCCATCACCAGCTCTTTCTTTCATTGGGGGATTCAAATCCTTAACTTATAAGGGTCTGCTTCTACCAACTATTTTAATGTACAGGTCAGTAGTAGAGAGAAAACGATGCCTCCATCAGGGCCCTTTTAAAAACAAACAAAACGGCTAACCAACCTACCTAGCCCACTACCACTGAGTTGATTCAGCCTCATATTGACCCTGTAGGGTTCTCCTGGGATTTTAGCCTATAAAATCTGCGTAAAAGGAGACTGCCACACTTTCCTCCAGTGGAACGACTTGTGGGTTTGAATTGAAGACCTTTGGGGGAGCAGTCCCATGCTTAACCCCGTGAGCCACCCTGACTGCCCCCCGCTCCCCGCCCCGAGTCCTCATACCAAACTGAACCAAACCCACTGCATCCAGTCAATTTCAATTCATAGTGACGCCCTATGTATCTTATCTGGGATGATATATCTTGATGGGGACAGAGAGCCTCACCTTCTCCCATCAGGCGACTGTTGGGATTGAAATGGATCCGCCAAGCAGTCTAAGACACAGGGCCATGTGAGGCATTTTGAGTCATCATAGACACAGACTATAAAACTGCACAAACACCATCAAGTCCCCTAACACAGGCCATTCAAAGACAGCTCTTTTGAAGCACGAACATTTATTTTGTAAATCAAATAACCACTTTCGAATGTATTTGCTACGTAAATCCAGGTCCCCAGAGATGAGATTTACTTATAGTACACTGGTATTAACATACAAGTGGATGGGAGAGAAGATAGAAATCATTGCAGGCAACTCAGTCTGGATTTTTAGATTCAGTTTGAATGGTTAGAAAAGGTTTTCAGTCACACAGAGAATTAAATACTTTGTTCTAGACAGTAAAAAACAGTGCACCCATGTTATTATATAATAAAATATAGTTGCCTACTTGCTTAAATAACAAAATGGCTAAGAAACCATTTGGATTATAATCAGAAGAAAGCAATTACAAATCTGTAGAACAATAAACATTTCCCAAGGAAAATCCCACCTTAGGACAAGAAGGTAAGTGCTTGCCAATACTGACAGTTTACTGGCACAGAGAAGGGGGGTGAGATAAGAGGGGAGGTTAGATAACTCTTGTCATCAAACCCTCTTCCCAACTTCCCTTAAATAATCTATAATGGACTCTAACTCCTGCTCACCCCACAGCAGAGACCTGTGCTTTGTAGTTTTCAGTGGTTGATTTGGAGGAAGTAGATTGCCAGGCCTTTCTTCCAGGGTTCCTCTGGGTTGATTCAAGCCTCCAATCTTCTAGTTGGCAGGTGAGTGCTGACCCCCTGGTAAGTCACAGAGGCTCCACAAAGAGGGAGTGCCTAGCGTTGGTGCTGAGACAGAGATGATCCAGGCACAGAGACTTAATCAGGGTGCCTCAGAAAAGGAATTCACGTTGTGTTTTTCAAGGGCTCGGAGACAGATTCCAGCAAGACTTTTGGTTCATCCTGAACTCGTGACCTCTTGACCGAGGTACTAGGCATAGTTTAGGGAATAACAAAATGAGTACATTTGAAATCAGTTTTACTAGACCTGAAGCTAAAAGTCCAGTTGGAAGAATGAAAATAGCATGGAAATCAAATTTAGTGCTCTGATGGAGAAATGGCCACAGGAACAGGTTGTTGCTTATTAATGGTCAGGGCAGGAGTGAGGCTGGAGTGTGAGCTCTTTAAAGGAGCGGGAGAGAAGGGAAAGGGGCTGCAGAGGAGCCCTGAGGAGGGGACCAGGGCATGAGGAGGACACACGGGCTGCTCATTTACTGTTGGCACTGGGCACCTGACATCATTCCCTCCCCGTGTGCTTGGAAAAGGCACATCACCAGGACCCAGCTGCGGCTCATTCCCCCATATGTGAGCCTGGGGGCATCTTCCTTCTCCAGGGTGCTGCTGCCTCAGTTTCTCCGGGAGAAACAAGGGCACTTTAACAGTTTAGCATGCGAGGGGAGCCTTGGAAGCATGCAAGTTAGGTACTAGGCTTCTAATCACAAGATTGGGGGCTCAAACCACCGGGTGCACCTTGGGAGAAATATGAGGCTGTCTGCTTCCACAAAGATGTACAGCCTTGGAACCCAGGAAGCCGTGCTCTAGGGTCATCGTGAGTCAGGAGTGGCTCTGTCTTTTCCTTACACTGGGACGAGCACACTCGCTGGTTTGGCTCAGACACTCTTCAGATGGACCGCAAGTGATTCAACCAAACAGTCTTCAGCTCTGACAATAGGCATGCAATTTCACCATCACAGAGCAAGCACTGGTGCCAAGGCTAAAAATACCCCAAGGGGGTGACAGTCAAGATCTCTGGAGTATAAGCAAAGGCCCCCTCTGAGGGACAGGCCACGGTGGGCCAGGAGCTCCAGTAGGAATGACCTACGAGGGACTACTTCTGGCAGGGTCTAAGGCACCTCTTTCCAACTTTGTCTTTTCTATTAGGTACTTCTCTCTCCTGGCTAACCTTTGCCTTGGAGGGGTGACTTGACAGGAGGGTGAGCTCAGTGGGCACCCTTCCCCTGAAGCCCCGACCCGAGCTCTGACCTTCACTCACCATTTGGAGATTGCTTTCCTCACTTCCCCAAGCCTCAGCACCCAGCAGCTGCCCACTGTCACTGTGTCCCAGTGAATCGCAACTCACAGCTGCCCTCCCTCTGCAGGGACTCCCGGGGCCACTGCTGCATGTGCATGCTCTCTGGACGAGGGAAGGGTGTATTGAAAAGGGATTTTATTAAGCAGGTGGGATACACGTGAATCTACTGGAAAAGATTACATGGTGGCTTCTATTGAATAGAGAGCACCAATGCAGGAGCCCTTCACGCAAACACGCTGGTTGTTTCAGGGAGGTGTGCGCCCTGCTGCAGAGCCAGCCCGGTGGAATCCGGCCATTTACTTTCGTATGGGGGTTAAGTAGACGTGGGGACATCTGGAAAAGTACCTCATCTGGAATAGGATAAGAACTGGCAGGGCAGTTCTTAGAGGCATATTCATCAGAGAAAGGTTTCCTTTGTGCAGAGTCTACACATACTATGAGAGAGGAACCATGAAGGGCCCTGACTGGGTCAGAAGCAGAGGAAGACCGGTTCTGTGCTGAGAGTCCGAGTTTGCAGGTAGGTGATGCCACAAGTGGGGAGAAAGGGCAGAGAGACCTGGTGGTGGGGGTGGAGAGCATGTTACAACACTGCACTGGGCATGATTTTACAGCTGGAAGGGACACAAGAAGTAACCATGACCATAACTTACCAAGACCACGGGGATGTAAAACAAGCCCAAACCAGCCTCCTCTGTGTGTACACGTGCAGCTGTCTCACTAATATTCTCACAGACCGGAGCTGAGAGGCAGTATGGGGACGCTAGGGGCAGAACACTTCATGGCACAATACTAGGGGGACACAGACTGGCCTAGGGACCAGCTGTGGTCCAGGATGGATCACCAGGGAAAGAGGATTGGGTGCTCTTGGCTTAGTCTATGATCGCCTCCAATACCAGACAAAACTGTCACCGAGGGGATTCGGACTTGCCTGACTGTGTGAACGTCACAGGTTGAAACGGCCACTGTGGGGTTTCAGACACCGTCACTCCTTACGGGGGTAGCGAGCTTCCTCTGTCTGCCAAGAGGTGGCCGGTGGTTTTGCGTTGCTGGTCTTGTGGGGCACAAGCCAACCAGTAACCCGCCGCGCCACCAGAGTTCCTCCATCCCTCAGGAAAGCCACTGTCCTTTAACAGGTGGGCCCCCATCCTCTGGCCGACAGGCTGAACATCGTACGGAACTGCAGACAGTTCCTGTTGCCATGGACTGCAGGTGAGATGACGGGCACGGGTCCAGCCGAGTGGGCTCTCCAACGCTCCGTCGTGCCCCACCACTCAGCACTGTGGTCAACGCACAGGAGAGGTGAGGGCGATACTACGAATCCCTGATGCCCTCGAGCATAGGACGGGACTTCAAAACGTTTGCGGGATGGGAGACACATTCTCCCCGCCCCCCCACATCACTGCCCTGGCGGGAGTAGGAAGCCCAGCCTTGGTCCTGCTGAGCTGCTGCTGGATTTGAACTGCCAACCCTGTGGGCCACAGTCCTGCACACAACCACTGCGCCACCGGGGCTCAGCTGATACATTCTCTTTTAATTCCCTTTGTCCACGAACTTTTGGAAGGTCCCTCCTATGTCCTTACTTGGCACAAAAATAAATAACATACATGAAAGTGAGGATCAACAGTTGACGTGAGGAAGAATGGAAGAGCCCCACCAAGGTAACATTCTGCTGTTCTTAAGGCAAAACAATTGAGAGCTCTTTAAATAGATGCTTTATTATATCCATAGGCGATAAAATCCCAGAGCTACGGTTAGGCATGTAAATACAGACCCTGTAAAAGAAAAACACAAATGGAGAGTCGGATTAGTTGTGCTAAGAGTCACCGGAGGAAACAGCTGGTCAGAAGAGCACACCCCCCATCCACTGCGAAAACACAAAACTGGACTGACAGGCCCATTCCAGGAAGCACCCAACCTGAACCATCCTCCGTGAAGCGTAAACGCAGCCAGTTCAAGAAAACACCGCATGGAAGCATAGATGCTGAGAAATTCTGCGACCCCAAAGCCTACGCACATGCACTGCAAAGCGGCACATACTTGAACACAAAGAGCCCACGTGCCCCGCCAAACAGTCTGACTTGAAACACCGGGTCTGGAAGCTTTTGTGGTGAACTCTCAGAGCTCCCCTGTGACACTTCACGCACTCATAAGCCATCCAAGATATGACCTCGGTATGGCTGCGCTACAATGTATGATATCTTAACTAAGTTTGAGATTCCACCTAGTATAGAATTCCATCACTGGTTATGACTAACAGAAAAATGCCCAGGAAAACTATGATACGCCCTTCGTTGTCTAATGTCTTCCCATTTCAGTGATGTTAAGATATGGTATTTCCGGCTTACCTGCTAGATATTTAATATTATCAAGCTTGTGCGACTCGAGCATGGTTTTAAGGCCGGCGACCTCCGTGTCAATCTTCCTGTCTGTCTGAGTGAGCGCGCGATCCTGCTGCGCATGCTTGGAAAACAAGTTTCGGAGCGTGAGACCACTTCCGGTTGAGGTGCCCCCTTTCCGGTTAACGCCCCACACAGCCCCTCCCCAGCTCAGCAGGCTGGGAGACCCCGGGTGAAGGCGACTGGGGTTCCAGTCCTCGCTCTACCACTCTCACAGGCCCCCGAGGTTCTCCAGCCACACTCCTGCCCTCCCCTTTGAACAAGGGAACCGCAGCGGCCCAGCCATCTACGGAACAAAGCTCTTCCCAACCAACCCTAAGCTGCTCCACAAGCTCAATCAGTCTCCTCCTTCGAAATCCCCCTGAATGGTAAACCCACTGCGGTCACGTCGATCCCGACTCAGAGTGACCCTCTGGGACAGAGGCAAAGTGTCCACTGGGTTCCCAGGGCTGCACATCATTCCCAAAGTGGACTGCCCCTTCTCCCGCCTGCAGAGCGGCCACTGGGTCCCACTGCCAGCTTCTCGGGCCATCATTCTACGTGCACTAACCAGCACCCTACTGAGGGCTCCTTAAAAGGTGGGCAGTAGGTTAAAAAGGCTTTAAAAAAGTGATTCTGAAAGTTATAGTGCTTGCCATGACACTCCAATTAGTTTTAAAGACTTGCCTCCTCCATAGTTCAAACGCCTAACCAAGCCCAACTGTCACGGAGCTGGTTCTGGCTCCCGAGACCTGAGAGCGAGTTTCCCCAACTGCCGATCTCTCTCGAGGTGGGCAGCAGCAGCATCTAGGGAGCAGCTAGTGGCTTTGAGCGGCAACCTTGTGGTTTGCAGTCAAATCCCTTCATGTGAGGAGCCTTCTGTACCCAAAGGCTGATTTATATCCTTCTCTCGGTACAATCCTGTTAAACTCATTACGTAATTAACACCCTCCCACCAGCTCCCAGTGACTTCGCTGTTACAAAGGGGTTATACAACTGCATGTATGCCTAAAGACAGTGGGAAGACTTCACTAGAAATCCCTGGGCCAGGGAGTAGTTCTGCACAGCTGTCAGCGCAGGCGGAGAGTAAGGACGTGCCTGGATGAGCAGAAGGTTATCCCCGAGGCACGGACCAGCCACAGTGGAGCATGGAATCTACTCCTGTGGATTCCAGGTAATCGAGACAGTCGGACCCAGGTACCAGGGCATGCCATCATTACAGAAATAATAAAAAGCTGGCATTCCTTATGGCACTCAAATTCTTTCCAGCAATAAGACCTACACTTTCATTAAGATCATACGTTATTTAGGGGAAGTACAAAAAAATAAGGTATCTGGGAAGTGCACAATATCCTATGACAAGAAGCCCCAGTGTCACTCCGTCCCGCGCAGCGCCGCACACAGGATTAACAGTGCAGGGGATGACGCGGAGATGAAAAAAAACAAGGGCAGGACAAACGCCACGTGCCCTTTCTTACCAAGGCCACGACTTCTGTCCGCATTTCGAGCAGCTTTCTTTCATTCAGCGAGTACTGAAACACACCGGTCACAAGGGTCAGGGTCTGAGGCAGACATTGGCGCGCTCCTCCTTCTCGGCTGTCTTAAAGGTTCCGGTTGCGGGCCTTCCAAGGAAACGTCGCTCCAGAAAATCCCTCCTGGGCCGCTAGAGCCCACCTGCCTCCTCTTTCTGGGCGACCCGGGGTTCTTGCTGACAGTCACTCACCCTCCCATCTCTTACACCCTGTTGTAGTTGTTACTCTTCCCTCCCTGCTCTGGGTTCTGCCTTTAGCAGTACTGAATGTTTCTGTGGGCCTCCGGTTACTTACAGGAGCACCCCCAAAGCCAGTTTTTGGGGGGTGCTGAGTCACAATCTTTTGGCTTCGAGGGTGTTGGAAACGGTGGGCACAACAATTAAACTATTCCGCCACAACGATCCTATCGCAGCGATGAACAAAACAGCCAGAGGCTGAGACAAGGCATTTGAGTCAAGGTAAATCGGGGACCCAATTTCAAGCAGCAAATTCTGTGACAAAGTCATTGTGCAGGAACTGTGAGACAATACAAACTAGACCCCCTCCCCAAATGCCCTGTACCGTCACCTGTGGGCTGTAACGGAATAAACCACAGGCATGCTAATATAGAAATGGACCACTGCACAGATCTGTCGACAGAGATCAAGATCACACACAGCTCCCTTGGGTTAAAATCAGATCAATCACCCAAGTGCTGCGCATCAGGATTTAATCGAACAAATGACAAGCTGTAATTTTAGTGAACATTTTTACGGCCTAAGTTAATATTGCTATAGGTGAGGAAAATAGATGCTTTGAAGTTTCTACAATCTTTCAAGCTACAAAGAGTTCCCCTGGGACTACTGGGTGGAAAAATATAAGACCAGCATTGCTTAGAAGCAGGAAACAACAACAACAACAACAACAATCCCAAACCATGGACGAATCACAGCAAAGGACAATGCTCTAAATGGCGGGGTGTCTGGAGAGAAGAGTGCTACAGATCTGACCACCACCAGAGGGCAGGGTAGAGCTAGTTTTTCTGGCTACCATTAAACTCCAGCTTTCACTAACTCAACATTGATCCTGAAGAGATCAAGTATACTTTGGGACATGGCCATGGTTTTTGAAATAACATCTATGGAGCACCCCCAAACCACACTTGAAATAGAGTAAATATCACCACAGTTACCTTAAAAATATTACAACTTGATGAGCCAAAAGGGCCAAATAACTCACCTTAATCAACTTGTTAAATGTTCGCTAGCTACATGACAATTACATAATATCACCCACTGTCATTAATGAAGTCTGAGATGATCAGTTTACATTTCTATAAAATCAGGAAGCTGTAAGTCAGGACTTCATCTGCGAAAAGACATGCCTATCTAACTGCACGGCCAGCCTGACTTGAGGAAGCACTGCATTCTGAACGGACCCAGAATCCACTTCCAGCGGCAACACAGGAACGTACCAGTTCTTTTACTCTGCTCTTTTCCAGATTGAAGTCTAATTTGGTATCCGTTCGGACTTTGATCACTTCATCCTAGTGGGAGGGGAGCAAGAAACAGATCCAAGGTGAGAAACCAGAACTCCCAGGGACGGCTCTCCTGACGTGTCCCCGCCCCCAGGCCCCTGCTCCCAGCTCCCCAGGGAGCCCAATGACAAGGGCCAGAAGACATGCTGAGTTAACCCTGCTTTTGGAGGCCTCAATTATACCTACCAAATAACCACCTTGCAAACGATGCCAAGCAGCTCTGGGCTGAAATCCTGGCCTCAAACCCACTAGTAGACCACTGGTTCTCAAACTTTCTAATGCTGCAAACCCTTTAATTCAGTTCCTCGTGCTGTGGTGAGCCCCCAGCCATAAAATGATTTTCTTTACTCCCTCATAACTGTCTTTTTGTCACTCTTATGAATCGGGTGACCCCTGTGAAAGGTTTGTTTGACTCCCCAAAGGGTCGCGACCCACATGTTGAGAACCACTGTCCTAGATGCTCCTTCAGGAGAAAGTTGTCATTCCCTTGAAAGATTTACAGTCTCAGAAATCCTGCATAGAGTCAAAATGGACTTGACAGTTTTTGTGGGGCTTTTCTTTGATCCTTAAGCCAGTTCAGGATTTTTTCCCCCTTTGCTTTTTGGTTGTTGTTGCTTTTAACTTCAAGATTCAACACCAGCTCCTTGTGAAACTTATGCAAAAACTGCTTATTGGCCAAATTAAAAAATGGAGATGGGGTCATAAAAGGAAAACATGCAATTCTAACTTGAAGCTTTCTCTCAGACTCCCATCAAAACCTTTTCTCCTATAATATCAGCATCCTTTTTCCTTTGGTAAATTTCGCCACAGCTTTGGTGGCAGGCTTAAAATCCCGCATTGGTCTCTGAAGACAAGAGGCTGCCTCCGGTATGAGGATGTATGGGTTCCACATGGCAGCTGTACACAATTCTGACTTTAAAGTAACAATTCCTCCAAGAATACAATTTGCCCAATGATGTCATTAGAAATAAGCATGCAAACAGGAAAGCGGGGCTTACCATCACTTGTTGTTTCAACTGAAGCAGTTCTAGCTTGATTTTCTAAAAACATGGGAAACACAAATGTGCCGAGGCTGATTATATATCATTCAACAGGATCTGACTCACATTTATCACATGATATGAATGGGATAGTCTCAGCAGCAGAAAATGACCATCACACCAAGAGGGTATTGCACTGTGTATTAAAATCTCACAGACAGAGCTCATCTGAAGAGCTATGTAAGCACTCAGCTCTTTAAAGGCGGGTGGTTCAAATCCACTGGTCAGTCAATAGAAGAAAGACAGGATTTCTGCCTCCATAAACATTCCCCGTCTTAGGTATTGTGTGGGAGCAGTCTACTCTGTCCTGCAGGGGTGTCAAGAGTCAGCATTGACTTTCCGGCAACGGTTTGGTTTTCTAGGGTTAAAATTAGTAATACAATTAAGCTACTTGTTTGTTTGAACATGGGGTAGAGAAGGTGGACCTTTTATCACTAAGAATTCTGAAAATTTGACAATTTCTGCAGAGATGAAATCAAACTCATGAGCTTATTTGAAATCATTTGGAAATCTCCTTGTCACTCGAAAAAAAAAACCAGTTACAGGCTTTGGGAGGGGCGTGATGGCCAATTGTCAGGGAGACCAGGTTTGGATCAGGGCTGGCCAGGTGAAGAACAGGAAGTGGTGTGTCAGGACCCAGGTCCTGAAGGTGACCAAAAACTGGGCTGGAGATTTCTGTTCATCTATGGAACATTCCACCCTGGTCCCAATCAGTCTGCAGCTAGTGTGCACTGCGGCCACCCAAACACAAGGGGGCTCCAGAGGGAGCGGGGGTGGGGTGAGGGGCTGTTTGGCTTTGCAGAAGCAGCAGGACAGGGTCAGGAACGTCCAGCTCAGACAGTGCGTGAACAGGGCACTTGAGAGACACAGAAGTGAGTTTGCTCTCCACAATGTCGGGGGCAGCTAATGCGAGGTTCGGCTGTTCGTCAGCTACTTATCTTGAACACATACAAGTGCCTGGGATGGACCGGTTTTTCAACACACCCTTCGATTTTCTTCTGAACAGATACTGCCTCAAATAGGTGGTGTGAAGGACAGCTCTGGGGGGTTGAAAAAGTCACCTGTTTTTGCTAGGAGGTTTCTTAGGAGGCTAAGCTCCGCCGGTCATAAACGCCCTTCCCTGCAGGAACTTTGACAAGGTGGGAAAACAAAACAAAGATGCAGAGAGCATGCTCGACTGCGGTTCTGTCAAGCCTGTTTGGTCACAAGAACCCTGAACCGAAGGCAATTCAAACGTACATCACAGAGGTATTCCAGGAACGGGAGACGCTGCCATGTGTTATCACAGAATGTGGAGGACAAGGGCTGAGTCCTGGTGGCGTAGTGGTTGTGCGCGGGACTGCGGCCCACTGGGATGGAGGTTCAATTCCAGCAGCAGCCCCATAGGAGCAAAGGCTGGGCCTCCTACTCCCACCACCAGAGGGCAGTGATGCCCCCCCCCCAAAAAAAAAAGAATGCAGAGGACAATGAAACAGGCACCCTAATGCTGCCTGCAAGACGGCCTGCAGGGTCCCTTGCAATGATGTTCCAGAAGGAGCAGCATGATCTGCCAGGGCAGCCGCTTCCTCAGCTCCTTGGGTGCTGAGGGGCTGGGCTGCAGGCGCTCAGTGAGCACACACAGAGAGGCCCACTGAGTCGGGCTTTTGGGCACGGGAGATGCAGAACATTTGATTGAGGGTGTCTGCCTGTCTCATTTACCTCATTTTCTGCTCGGAGGGCAGAAAATTCGCTCTTCTCCAAAATAACCATGTCCTTTTTCACGTTCGAAATCTGGGACATTATTTGCTGAAGAGTGATCTCCTGGGAAAAGAAAAAATCCACACATGGGAGGCTAGTGTCGCCCTGGCAGTCCCCCTCCCATCTTCCCCACCTGGTTGCCCTCCCCAAGGGGATGGAGAAGCCGGGGGGCGAGAGGGGGGAGCTCTCAACTACATCATGAGAAAGGGCGAGGATGGAGGGAGAGCCCACCCCGTGTGCCCCCATGCACAGGCCGGCCGTCTTTAGCCAAGTGAGAGAAGTCTGGCCTCGCTCCACGATATGCTACGGCGGGTTTGACTCAAAGAGTTGGGTTTCAAGGACAATGATTCTACAACAGTTGACTACAGAACCCTGAAGAAGTATCTTTTTTTATGCCACTCTCACTGTTTTGTGTCATCCACCAGGGTTACCGCGAGAGGTTTTTCAGCTGACTATTATCCCCAGACAACAGACAGAACCCAGAAGATCCTGCCTCCAGCTCTCGATTGGCGAAGGGGCCCCACAGAGCTGACCTGCTGCATCTTGTTGACCATATCTTTGTAGACGATGTCCAAGTTGGCTTCTGTGATCTTGACCAGTGCGGACACAATGATTTCTGCTTGCTGAGTAGTAAACCCTAGTGAACAAACAGCTCGTCAGCAAGGATTCCACAGGCAGGTCTCTGTTGGAAATTGGGGCGTGGAGAGCTGAGTATGGGGGTTCAGCTTGTGATGTGCCTGCCTCTCCTGTAAACTGGGCTGAGTGCACTCTCCATAACGTGGGGCCCTGCAGGGGTGGTGTGGGGCAGCCCCTCTCAAGGAGGAAGCTGAGGTTTTCCACGCTTGTTCACAGGGGCCTAGCCGATGGGATTGCTGGGACGGCCGGCAGCGAGTCTGGTGTGGGGCACGGTGATCTTTCCCAGCTGCTACAAACCACGTGCAGGGAAAGCTTGCAATGCCTTGCCAAGTGCAAAAAGGGCAGGCTCAGAACTCTGGTGCAACTGTGACAAAAACTCTAGGGAACTTTGACTTTCTTCCTTTGTGGTATCTAAAATTTCCACAGCGGACATGAGATAAAACCATAAGCACAGTCAAAACTCAAGAGTGTTTCTGCAGGACACTGAGCAAATGACCAGTAACGGAAGATTACCGTTTTCTTCAAGTAAGCAGACTAAGGCATGGGTGTCAAAGAAGAACCGCCGAGTGCCTGATGAGGTGAAATCCCTCCTTCTGCGCTCCAGCTGCAGGGTCCTGGCGGAGAGGCTGAGCTCTGCGATGGAAAGGATGGTAAGGTTCACAACACTTTTTATTAAAAAATATATATAACAGGTTTCTTTCCGCCCCCACCCCCGATGATTTTATTGGGGGCTCTTACAGCTCTTATAACATTCAATACATCATTTTTTTTGGAGGGGGGCATCATTGCTCTCTGGTGGTCGTGGGAGCTACCCAGCCTTGCTCCTGAGAGCTGCTGCTGGATTTGAACCGCCAAGCCAGTGGGCCGCAGTCCCACACTCAACCACTATGCCACCGGGGCTCAGCCCTCAATACATCATTTGTATCAAGCATATTTGTACACGTATTGCCATATGCATCTCCAAATATTTTCCACTTGAGCCCTTGGTATAAGCTCCTCTTTCCTCCTTTTTTAATTTTAAATAAATCATTTTATTGGGGGCTCATACAACCCCCATCACAATCCCCATCACAATCACATACATACATCAATTGTATGCAGGCCACATTTGCACACTTGTTGCCATCATCACCCTCAAAACATCCTCCCTCCACTTAGGCCCCCAGTACCAGCTCCCCATATTTCCCTTCCCTCCCCCTCCCTCATGACCCCTTCATAATTTACAAATTTTTTCATATTGTACACTGTCCAATGTGTCCCTTCACCCACTTTCCTGTTGCCTGTGCCCGAGAGGTTATATGTAGACCCACGAAATTCGTTCCCCCTTTTTATTCCACCATCCCTCCACCCTCCCAGTATCACTACTCCCACCACTAGTCCTGAGGGATCATCTATCCTGGTCTAGCTGGATTTGTCTGGTAGGACTGGGATCATGATAGTGGATGGGAAGCATTTGAGAACTAGGGGAAAGTTGCATATTTCATTTTTACACACTATACCTTGACTGTCTCATCTCCTCCCTAAAACCCCTCTGTAAGAGGATGTTGCTTCACCTATTGATGGGTTTTGGGTCCCAAATCTGTATGATATAATTTTTTGTTGACACGTAATTTACACATCACACAATTCAATGATTCAAATGTCCAATCATATCAAGGAGAATTGGCAATCATAACCATATCAATTCCAGAGCATTCTCCTGTCCTTTCATGGTTAAATCGCCTTTGAAATGAGTTATCCAGTCATAGACAATTCTCCCTCCCCAGTCCCATCTTCATTTTTCATTCCCGAAGTCTCTTTTCCCCTACCCCCTATCCCTGGCCCAGGCATTCCCTTTCAATCCTTGAATCAGTTCTCCCATCGCTAGCCTCCTGTACTTCACCAACTGAGAAACCCAGCAGACAATAAAAAACAAAGTCGAAATAAGGTGGTAAGGATATAATAATAATAGTACAAAGACCAAAATACAAATAATGACTAAGAAAGAAAAGATCCCTTCATCAACATTCAAAAAGCTAGGGCAGAGATTTGTCATGGAACAAGGAAGAGATACTTGCAGCCAAAGCCAGTTCGGGGAGGCCATTTGGCCAAGTGGTGACAGTAGAGCTGTCCCAGATTTCCAGCTCTCACATTTAGGTCTCGGATCTCTTTCGTATCCTTTTGGGATATAGTGTGATAGGAGGTCCCAACTCTTTGTTTTTTCGCATGTAGTTTTCCACTTGCTCCAGCACCATTTTTAAAACTAGACGATGCTTTCCCCAGTGAACTGTCTTGTCATCCTTATGGAAAAATCAACTATCTATTAAAAGTATGAGGGTACAACTGGAATCCGTTGACCCGCTAACGTCAAGGTTGGCAGTTGGGAACCGCAGCCGCTCCACAGGAAGAGATGATGCTTTCTACCCCCATAGAGAGTTGCTGTCTCAGAAACCCCCAGGGACAGCTCTACCTACCCCGCCGAGTCACATCAAGGCGGTGGCAGGGAGCTTTGAGCATGTGCCAGTATCACAACATCTCCATCACTGTAGTTTTGTAGTATGTTTTAATATTAGAAGCATGAGCTGTCCACATTTTTATCTGGACTATTCTGCATCCTGTGCATTTCCATATAAATTAAAACAGATTAGTCTGTCCGTTTCTGCAAGGAAGCTAGCTGGGATTTTGGATGGGGACTGCATTAAGCCTGTACATTAATTTGTGGAGTGTTGCTCTATAACAACATATTATAACAAGGGATGATTATATACTTATTTAGGTCTTTAATTTTTTATCAGCATTTCATAATTTTCAAAGTATACACTCTGTGCTTCTTTGATTAATCATGTTCCCAAATATTTTCTTTTCATGCTATTGCAAATGCAGTTGTCTCTATTTTCACATTGCCAAAGGCTACTGTGCAGAAACAATAGATTGTGGGGGCATTCTCTAGTATCCCGCAGGGGTGTTGAACTCATTTACAAGTTCTAACAGTTTTTGAAAAGATTCCTTAGGATTTTCAGTCTACCCGGCCAGGTGATCCATAAGAGTTATCGTCCCAATCTGGGAGCTTTTAACTTCATTTTCTTGCCCAACTGCCCTGTGTAGAACATCAAGTACCATGCTCTATAAAGAGAGCAAGTACAGCTTTCAGCTGCTTTTTGTCCGAGCTTAGGAGGCAAGTACCCAGTGGTCCACCATGAGGCATGATGCCAGCATAGCAGTGACCCCGAATGGATGCCAACTCAGGTTGTCCCCACGTGTGCCACAGCAGAGCTGTGCTCCAAAGGCCTTTCAGTGGCTGAGTTATGGAAATGTATCAGCAGGCTTTTCTTGCCAGGTGCCGCTGGGTGAGCAGCAGAGCGTCCTGACTGCGTATGTCACATAGGCAAGTACGATGTTAGGTGTACCATTTATCAGGTCAAGAAAGTTGTCTTTGATTCCTAGCTTATTGAAGTTTTTTATAAATCATGAAAAGGTGTTGAATTTTGTTGAATGGTTTCTATATGCTTATGAGACAACTGTTTTTTGTCCTTTATTCTACTAATATAGTGTAATATAGAGAATGATTTTCAAAAATTAACTAAACTTTTTGTTCTAAGGAAACAGCCACTTGGTCCTGGATTAAGAGCACTTTGCTGAGGAGTTTTGCATCTCTATCTGTAAGAGAAATCAGTAGGTTTCTCAGTGTGTGTGTGTGTGTGTGTGTGTGTGTGTGTGTGAAAACATTTGTGTAAAAGCCTAGCTTGAGAGAAATGCATTGTTACAATCTTCATATGGTATTTGATAGTAATTATTGTGCGCTTACCCATAGATGATCAAAACCACTTTGTTAACTTCTTGTTTCAATGGGGGGTAGTGGAGAACACATTATGGTTTCCTACCTTTAGGATTTCCTGAACCAGTAAAATAATGTTTTGTCTTAAATAAAAGGGAGCTGTAAATTTAATTTTTTTTAAATGTTGTCAAAAAAGGACATTTGGCCTGCCATGATGCTAAGATGGTAACACTATTTTTTTTTAAAAAAGGACTCTGAATACTGAAAATGCAAAAGATGGTCAGTCTAAAACTAAGTACCTTCAAGTGCAACACACTTATTGAGCTGTCTCAAAATCTCACTACCGATTTGTAATTACGCATGCAGTCTTGCAGCAGTGTGGCATGTGTGAGGCTAGGGAAGGGGCAGGGAGGCCATCTATTGACTCAGAGGTCTCCTGAGTGACCAGAAAGATTATCCAGCTGATCCTCGATCACTCTCGAATCTCTCACCCACAACAGCATGTACCAGACTAGAGTCTCCCAAGCTGATGCTTCTCTGAAACTTACAGCAGTGAGTGTCCCAGCCACTGGGCAACCCAGGAAGAAGGGCGCAGTTGTGTGTATACCAAGATAATGCAAGTCGCCCCCAAATGTTCACATTTGAATCAAGTACTGACAGCAAACAGGCAAAATCTAAAAGATGATGTGTGTATATGCAGTTAACTGTAAAGATGGACCCCTATTTAAAAAGGAGAGGGAGGGCAGTGCATAGGTGGTGCTCACAGGTAAGTGCTGGACAAGTGGCCAGAGAGGAACCTTTAGAACTCACTTGGAGGCACTGTGGGAGACAGGACCGGTGATCTTACCCAAAGCCCCAGCCTTGAACCCCAATGAAGCAGCTCACTGTGCTCACACAGGGCAGCCAGAAAGCAAAATGGAACCACAGTAAAGTATACAATCCCCAAAGTGAACCACGCACCCTGCCAGCCGGCCAATTCCCACTGGGGCGGACCCTGTCTAGGGTTTCCAGGCTGCAGGTCTTTACAGGAGCAGACACCCTTATGTTCCTCCTGTGCCGGGTCCAACTGTCAACTCTGTGGTCAGCAGCCCAGTGCTTACCCAGGCGTGTCACCAGGGCTCCTTTCCTTATTTGGTCTACTTCCCCTTTCAGCCTCCTTAAACCCTTAAACCACAGGTTCCCAAACTTATATGGTCTACTGTCCTCTTAAAAAAAATTCCTCATGACCTCCCTACTTTTATACTCCAGCCCAGAATCCAGGATAAAGCGTAGGTATCTGCTCTTACAATGCCCTTTGATCATTCCACATACGACTGGGGGTGGTGGTGCCCACTCTGGGAAACCCTGCCCTAAACTGTACTTCTTGCACTTTCCTTGCTAAACCACCCCTAGGTGTGGCTTGCTCCCCTTCCAAGAAGGTAAAATGAAACCACTTGGTTTTATAAAACCCTTCAATTAGTTATACAATTTCCTGAGCACCTGTAAAAGTATGATCCAGGTTCTCTCTGCTGCCTCCTCCTGGGCCAGGGGTGGTTTTTGTGGTAAACTGAGGACTTGATAGGGTGTTTTCGGCCCTATTGCTTGTGGCAGTTACATAAGCTCCTGTTGAGCAAGTCATAGCCAATGAGGGCTCTGTGTGAGCAAGGCCTTTTCCTGAGTATTCTGGGAACTCTTGTCTTCCACTCTGGAAGGGGGGCACTCACTCCCTGGGGCACATTCCTGTTGACAAGGCACATGGAACCATGCTGATGGCAGCCAGAGCCCTGGAGCTGGAGGGGCCCCGTGGAGACCCATGCCAGTGCTGAGGTGCTTCCACCACCACCACATCCACAAGATTTTCCACCCATGGACCCGCGATCTTCCTGCATTCGGCATCATTGCATGGCTGCGTGAGTCTCAAGAGGAATTTATGGACTAATATTGACCTATGGGGTAATTTTGGACTTATGGACTTGATCTGGACTGGGCTGGGATGTTTTAATGTACCATTGCACTTTGATATCAATTTCTCTCTTATACACACAAGTGTCTATAAATTTGTTTCTCTAGTCAGCCTGGACTGACACATTTCTACACTTGCAACCATGGGCACAGAAAACTAGTCCTGTTTTGAGAAAGACCTCATTGTTTTGAGATAGAAATGCTTTCAAACACACGTTCTCCAGGGCTGAAAATGTACCCCACCCCACCCAACAGCCCTCCACGAAGGAGCAGTCAGAAAGAGGCTGCCACGAAAGATGAATCCTGCCTGCGTCTGACTACTTCACATGCCTGACGGTTATCTGTAGATAGAGCAGTCTGGTTCTATACCTCGACCCACTGTAAACGTAGCAAACTATGTTTTGACATCTCTTCCTGATACTGATCACCGAGGGCTCCCCCTTGGGAGGGCTCAGGGTATCCCTGATGCCTCACCTCATTGCTGGTTTACCATGTTACCTGCTTGATATGACCCACCGAGTGGCCATATGTTTGCTGTACCATGTGCACGCCCTTTGAAAGATCTGTAAGCCCCATTGGAAAACACCTTCACTCTCTTGGTCCTGACACAGAGACAGGGAGTCCCTGTGCCCTGCTGTGTCTGTCTGTCTTATTTTCCACAGTCACGAAGTTGTTCCTGAAGACCAGTTCGAGTCTTGGAGACCTGCCCACCCTGACAGGCCTTGACTGCTTTCTTTATGTCCTCAGAGTCCAGAGCTGATAACTCTCTCACGGACTACATGTGGCAGTCAGGTTCTTGTGTGTCAACTTCATGATTGGGAGTCTAGGGGTTAAATCTAGCCTATCGATCTGGAGATAGCAACGAGACCTCTGTGTGGGCATGGCCTTCTTCTGAGAATTCTGGAAAGTCTTGCGATATTTCCCTCGTGGAGATGAGAGACCAGTTGTTGGGAGATGCTCAACTGACAAGACAAGATGGCAGCATCTGAGGAACTGGAGGAGCCAGAGAAGCAACACAGCCTTACCCTGATGGAACCAGACCTCTGAAGCTGGAAAAGCCACAGAGAGACCCCTGTCAGCACTGAGATGCTTCTACTGCCAAAGGATATTGCTGATGGACCCTGAGCCCTGGAAACGAGGAGCCATGAGGGGACCCCTGTCAAAGCTGGGATGCTTCTACTGCCACTGGACACACAAGACTCTGCACCCACTGGCCTGTGATCATCCTAGTGTCATTGCATGTGCTTTGTGAGTCGGAAGGAGACTGTACAGACTGGTGCCAGACATATGGGCTAATATTGGACTTTGGGCCTTGGACTAGACTGGGTTGGGATGCTTTCTCAATGTTCTATTCCTCTTGTATATAAACCTTTCCCTTATATCCATATGCGTTTTTATGAATTTGTTTCTTTAGTCTATCCGGACTAATACACTACATCACTTCCAAATCTGTTAGAGCAAACTAAAAAAGGCTGAAGGCTCAAGTCTGTCCAGAGGCACCACAGAAGACAAACTTGGGACTCGACGTCTGTAAAAACAGCCAGTGAAAACTGCACAGAGCACATCTCTGCTCTGATACGGTAGGGGGTCATGCTGTGACAGCACCAGTAAACCTATTTGTATGTGCACACACGTGCGGCGGCAAGCCAGCAGAGGGCCTGGCATGCTACAGGGAGGGGATACTTGTGTTTTGTTCTCCCTGAACTCCTTGTCTAAGAAAGAGATGGGTCCTGGGAGGGCCTGGAGAGGAAATTTGAGATAAACTCTTTTGCACACGAGGTGCCTTTTTTGCTTGTTAGACGGGGCCTATAATTGGCTTCCACAAGAGGAGTCAGCCTGGCCTGACACTGTGTGGGGGAGGAGGGAAAGGGGTTCCCCTGGCCCTTGTTGGCACTCAGGCCGTCTGCTCCCGGGACTTAGAAAGCGGGGAACCATCCCAGACAAGACATGCTCCCTGCCCCCAAACAAACACATGGGCAGAATCAGGCAATCAGTTCAAACGGCTTTCTAAGCCAGAGGTCACACGGATTTGGATACAGCAGTCTTTTCCCCAATGAGTGACATCTGAAAGAGAAAGTGCATGTTCCAGAAAGCCTGCTTTTTGAAAAGTGGAGGGAAGGGCTGGCCATTTCCCGTGTCAGTCCTTCCCCAGCAGGCAGAGGAACATGCTTGCCTTCCCCCAGGGGATGGGCCTGAGGAATACTGACCTTCAGAACCCTATTTTATTGTGACAACAAGGCCAGGCTGAGAACTCAGCACCAATTCCCACAGTCCCCAGGAAGCAGGACAACAGAGACATGTTACAATGTAGCCTATAATTCTTAGTCATTGGACTTTCAGCCCCATCTCAAACAAAACAAAACATTACAAAGACTTACTTAGAGTAGAAACTCATCTAAACAGCCTTAAGAAAAAGTGGATAGGGAACAACCCACTGAAGCAAAAACAAAGGGCCACTCGCTGGGCTCTGGGGCGCCACCCTGGCAGTGGTGGGGTGCTTCCTTGAATGGGGTGGGTTTCCCCATGTTCACCCAGCCAAGAGGGAAGACACTCCTCTTTTTACTAAAGTGATTCTGGGACAGATGTGAAGGAGGCGGGTGTGCCTCTCTGCTGACCTGTTAGCACACCGATAAGAGCTAATCATAATTCTGCACGATGGGAGTTATCTGCTTCTCCAAAAGAGCAGCCAGAGGCTGACGACAGAAATAAAGACCAAGCCCTGGCTCCAACTGATAATTAACCCAGGACCTGGTGCAGCTCTCCTGCCACCTCCCACCTGGGAATCAAGCTGTGATTGCCCTGCTTTATATGTTTCTGCCTCACCAACAGCAACCTTAAATTTTAGAGGGAGCCAATATTCAAATGGGCATTCTGTTTATAAAGCTAAGCAATCGCCTGGTTACTGACTGATGAGTTGGTATAGATTATCCCAAATATTTTTATGAAGATTGCTAATAAAGATTGCTCAAAATGATACTATTTCTCCTAAGTTCTTAAACTAGTATATTGAGTTTTTTTTTTTTAACAGTATCTTATAAGAAGTCACAGTGGCACAGTGAGCTCCTGGTTGCTCACCAAAAGGGGACTCTACCAGCTGGCCCCACACAGAGAAAGATGTGGCAGGATGTGTCCTTAAAGACTCCTCTGGCTATTGAGTCGATTCTGATTCTGACCTACCTTCACGGGAGCAGATTAAGTCAGCTTTCTCATACTAAGTGGCTGGAGGGTTTGAACTGGCAATCTTGTCGTTAACAGTCAAACACTTTCCAGGGCGCCTTGGTAATCCTAGGAGGCAGTTCTCTGCCCTCTACAAGGCCTCATAAAGTTGGTGACTTGATGGCGAAGGCACTTGATCTTCCTCACTTGAATTCTTTAATCAAATGCCACGCCCTCAATAAGACCTATCCTGAATACCCTTTAAATGGGCGATTTAAATTTAACTACGCACAACTGGAAACCCACCCTACTTTTTGGCAAAGTTGCCAGCCTGATTCTGATTCCTGACACAAGGGTCCCTACCCGATTTTTTGGAAGCAGGCCACCAGGCCTCTCTTGCAAAGCATCTTTACAACGGGCCTCTAATCCTCAGGCTGGCAAGCCTACCATGAACGTGTGCTTCACCCAGGCTCTCCTTCAAGCCCTGACCGCCCCCCTTTACTTTTCCCATAAAGCACTTACTATGCTATCTATGTTGTACGCATATACAAATAAACTATGTGTTTACAGTGAACACACAGTATATGTAAGGGGATGTTCTGTACATTCGTGAAATAATGTGCACGTGTCATTAACACAGGAATAGCACACAGAGGAAACTAATTACAGTGGGGTAGCACGGGTTACAGCAAACCCTGTAAAACCCAAGTTACTTATCTAAAAACCAGGTATATGGCATGCAGAGCGCGCGCACACACACACACACACACACACACACACACACACACACAGACCATGCTTACTCTTCTACGTGAATTAAATTGCTGACTGATGACTGGAGGTGATCGAAAAGTGCCAGGCACAGAGCAGGCACCGTTGCTTACTGACGGCTCGATCAATCTAACAGCATCCGAAACGACAGTGTAAAACGAACAAGCGTTTCACGGCTGCGGCTTGCAAACCTCCTGCACACTCGGGTGCACACACGTCACCAGCGGGTTTCGGAGCTGGCGCCCCCTCCCGGCCCGGCCGCGCTCCAGGATCGCGGTGCTCCCCACACGTGGGTCAGCCACCTAGCGCCCGGGCTTCCGGGCAGTTGCGATGTCCTCTGTCTGCTGGCGCCTGGGCCGCCAAAGACGGGGAGGGTGGGGCAAGACCTTCGGCCCCAGGTCCCGGGAGGAGGCTGAGTGGCCTCAGGTGACCCGCCCTCCGCGTCCCGGGTCCCCGCGGGCCGCCGCCCCTCCCCTGCCCCACCGTCCCAGGCCCCGCGTCGCGACCCTTCCTCCTGCCCCCGCCCCCCCCCACCCCCCCGCGGCGACCCGTTCCCCTCACCTCTGGAGGGCCCGAGGGCGGTCGCCGGGGCGTGGCACAGGTGCAGGGCGCCGGGGACGCGGGCGAGGCCCGACGGGCCCCTCCGCGCGCCGCTCGGGCCGGCGGGGGGCGGCCCGGGGCGCGAGCGCTCCCAGTCCCCGAGCGGGCGGCGCGGCGCGGCGGCGGCCAGGCGCGGGGAGGGCACGAGCAGGAGGAGGAGCAGCGGCGAGGCACGTGACGCGCCGCCGCGGACCGCCGGGGCGCGGGGCTGCAGCGCCCCCAGCCCGCCGGCCCAGGCCGAGAAGCAGCGTGCCGGGGCGCCGCGGCCGCCCGGGCTCCCGCACCGGCCGGCGGGCAGGAAGAGCAGGAGCCGCCGGCGGCTCGGCGGGCGCTGCGGCCTCTCGCCCGCGTCGGCGCCGCAGTCCATCCCCGAGGCGATCACCGGGCCGGGCGCGCGCGCGCCCCGAACGGGTCACGCGCGGCCCCGGCGGCGGAGTCCGGGGACGGTGGCGCGCGTGGGCGGGGGCGCGGGCCCGCCCTTTCGGCCGGGCGGGGCGCGGGCGCGCGCCTGGGGCGGGCTCGGGCCGGGCCGGGCCGGATGCCGGCGGTTGGCGGGAGTGGGCCGCCCCGGCACCGCCGCCCGCGAGCCCGGGCCTGGTGCCGCAGAGCCAAGGCCGGCCCGGGGAGATCCTCCGGGCACACCCGGAACTGCGGCGCGCGGCGGCCGCCCTGATTTGCATATTCGTTACTGCGGGGTCCGAGCGGGGAGCTCCATCAGCCGGTGCGCGCGTCACCCGGCCGCCCCCTCTCGCCATCGCCCACCAGCCCCAGACTGACCACTTAACAACTCAGCCCTCGTAACCCCCCCGAGGGATGGCGTCGGGGTTCGCCTTGTAAGAAACCATGCCGGACGGGCCCGGGGTGCTGGCGCCTACAGTCAGGACGGCCGAGCCGCACCCTCTGAAGACCCGATGTGTCTGCCTGGGCGCCCCGTAGGCAGAGCTCGCCAGCGGGGAGTTGAAAACGGGGGCCTCGAGGGTTACACCAGATCCACCCGGCATAAGAAAAGGCCATTTGAAACGCCTGGTGTTCAGTTCAGCGAACTTTTTGAATGCCTGTTGCACCGATTGTAGGTACTGGTTCCTTTTGTAGGGACAACACAGTACTTGTTCGTTAAGGGGATGGAGTACATCATGCCAGGCTAGAAGAAACACACACACACACACACACACACACACACACACACACACACGATTCTGTTTTAAGGAGTTATTTCCCGACAAGGCCACAAGTGCACCATGGGAAGACAGTCGGAGTACGAGAAATGGGAGCGGCAGGGTACAGGGGAGAGCGATTTAAGAATGGATCAGAACATTATCAAGGTGCTTATGGGAGACTGTAATAGCATTTGCTCTCTAGTTCGACCCATGTTAAAGTTATTTCCGTTAAAAAAAAAAAGTGAAGAGGAACTATATGTGGATTAAACCCTGGTGTGTCTCCTCTGCCCGGGGATGTGAAAATCCTGGCTCTTGTACAGAAGACACTGGAATATTTTAAAAATATTTTCTGCTTTCTTTTTGATTGAGGTTTCTCATTTTTACTTTGTTGTTAATGGTTTTTATAAGAAAATATTGGGCCGAGCCCCCGTGGCGTAGTGGTTGTGCGCGGGACTGCGGCCCACTTGGACGGAGGTTCAATTCCAGCAGTGGGGTTGGGCCTCCTACTCCCACCACTAGAGAGCAGTGATGCCCCCCAAAAAACAAACAAAAACCCCCCCAAAAAATCAAAAACAAAACCAACAAACAAAAATATTTTTCTGTGCATGAAATTCAGGATAGGTAAATCTATAGAGACAGCAACTGAATTAATGGTTTCTTAGGGATATGGCAGGTGACATTGGGAGGAAATGGGAAGCTAATAACATTAAGCAAAAGCTCATACAAATCTTAAAAAAATTTGGGGGGCCATTATAACTTATCACAAACCATACATGTATCCATTTTGTCAGGCACATCTTATATATCTTGCCATCTTTTTCTTTCTACTTGAGCTCCGGCATGAGCTCTTCATTGTTCTCCCTCCCTCCCACGTCCTCCTGCCTTTCCCAAGCCCCTTGATAATTTATTCTCCCCCATCTCCATGTTTTACACCACTGACCTCTCATTTAATGCACTTTTCTGCTGTCCATTCCCCCGGGATGGGTGCCATATGTCAATCATTGTGATTGGTTCCCCTTTCGTCCCTCCCATGCCTACTCTTAGCCTCCTAGGATTGCTGCTCCCCTTACTGCTCCTGGATCCCCTGTGTTTCCAGTGCTTCTGTGGCACCATACATGTTCTGGTCTACGTGGATTTGTAAGGTAGAATTGGGATCCTGGTAGTGGGGAGGGGGCGGGACTCTTGAAAGAACTAGAGGAAGGTTGTATGTTTCTCAGTGTGCTTCTCTTCCTTGTGGCTGTTCTGACACGTGGGTGCCCAATTGACTGATGGGCTTTGGGTCTCCACTCTGCACTCCCCCTCATTCACAATGTTATGCAATTTGTTTGTCTTGTTTTGGGTCTTTGATTCCTGATACCTGATCCTATTAACACCTCACGATCACATAGCCTGGTGTACTTCCTCCATGTGGGCATTGTTGCTTCTCAGCCAGGTGACTGCTTGTTGATCTTCAAGCCTTTAAGACTCCAGATCCTGTATCGTTTGTTAGCTGGACACCGTCAGCTTTCTTCACACTTGTTTGGGAACCCATTTTGACTCCAGTGATCATGTACAACTCTTCTTAAAATGACTGAACTGTTGACTTGTAAGATGTTTGAATTATATACGAGTAAAACTATTGTTTAAAAGGATATAAGGCAGTGGTTCTCAACGTGTGGTCACAACCCCTTTGGGGTCACAACCCCTTTCACAGGGGACGCCTAAGATCATTGGAAAACACATTTCCAATGGTCTTAGGAAACAAGACACCGCTCCTCTATCCATCTCCAGGCTGGTCTGCCCACATGCAGTTCCAGGTGTGAAGACTGTTACCCATGCTACACCATGCTTCAAGACAAAATTTCATTTATTTGTAATTAGAAATAAATATTTCACAATATATAATTACCTATTGATTTTGTGATTAACTGCAATGCATTAATTATGTTCAATTTGTAACAATGAAAATACATCCTGCATATCAGATATTTACATTATGATCCATAACAGAAGCAAAATTGCAGTTATGAAGCAGCAATGAAAATAGTTTTATGGTTGGGGTCAATACAGGATGAGCAACTATATTAAAAGGTGGAGGCATTAGGAAGGTTGAGAAGCACTGATGTAAGGGATTGAGTGGCTATAGTAGGATAATACACTTAGAGAGCTTGAGTGGTTCCAATTCACCCACCCTACAAGTAGAACCGCCCCCATAGAGCCTCCTTTGTTTTTTACCCCATGACAAGGTCCGTGAGTTCAAACTGCCCATCTTCTAGTTAACAGCCCATTGTATAACCACTGTCACACCAGGCTTCCTTAAAGAATTGGTAGGAAAAGCAATATAGCAACATGTATCCTTCTTACTGATATGTTAATAAATTTTGCTTATTAACTGTCCTGAAAATTTAACCTAAGGGATAATACAAAATATTAATAATGTATTGTATTGAGCCATATGTGTGTTAGGTTGGGTTGACCAGAGAAACAAATTCAGTGACTCTCATGTATGTGACAGAGTTTTATATCAAAAAGTAATTATGTATCAAGAACTCATGCCATCCCAGTCCAGATCAAGTCCGTAAGTCTGATACTAGTCTATAAATCTGTTGCCAGTCTATAAATCCCTCCATCAGACTCACATAGCCACATTCAACATTGCAGACTGCAGGAAGATCACAGGCTGGCAGGTGCAATGTCTTGAGGATCCAATGGCAGTGAAAGCCTCACAGGGCTTCCACAAGACTGCATGACTCATCAACAGGAACATAGAAGAGAGAGCGTGACCTGCCTTCAGAGAGCCAATTATCTCAGTGGCACCTCCAAATGAGGTCATCAAGCTGTGACCTGATTGATAGTGTAAACTCTACCCATAGCTTTTAAAAAAAATCATTTTATATTAGAGTTTTAACAAGCGATTTTACAATGCAGTGTCTCTGTGAGTTTACTCTCAGTTGGACCTTGTTGGCCATGGTTGCAGTTTCAGGATCTGTGTGTGTCCCTTAATTTATCACTTTGGGAAATGAAATACATTCGTGGCTTCAATGATTGTTCTTGTATCAATACCCTTTGCCATTAAACCTTTAATCTTCTTCTCCAATTCTGTGCTCAATGGGAAAAATACAGCATTTGACTAAAACAAAACAAAATCAGTTTTTGGAGGGTTGTACAACTCATCATAATACATGACATCCATTGTATCAAGCATATTTGTACACTTGTCATCATTTTAAAAAACATTTTCTTTCTACTTGAACCTGTGATATCAGCTCCTAATTTCCACACACTCCCCTCATGAACTTTTGATTATTCATAAGATTATTGTTTTTTCATGTCTTACCCTGATCAATGTCTCCCTTCACCCACTTTTCTGTTATCCACCCTGCAGGGAGGGGGTTATATGTGGATCATTGTGATTAATTCCCCCTTTCTACTCCTATCTTCCCCTTATCCTTTTGGTATCACTCCTTTTAATATTGGTCCTGAGGGGTTTATGTGTCCAGGATCCCTGTGTTTCCAGCTCTTATCTGTACCAGTGTACATGTTCTGGTCTAGCTGGATTTGTAAGGTAGAATTGGGGTCATGGTAGGGAGCAGGTGGGAGGTGGGATCCTCATTAAAAGAACCAGAGGAAAGTTGTAATGTCATCAGTGCTATACTGCACCCTGACTGGCTCATCTTCCTATGACTCTTCTATAAAGGGATGTCCAGTTGCCTACAGATAGGCTTTGGGTCTCCACTTGGCATTCCCCCTCATTCACAATGATATGACTTTTTGTTCTTTGATGCCTGATCCTGTCAACACCTTGAGATCACATAGACTGGTGTGCTACTTCAATGTGGGCTTTGTTGCTGTTCAGCTAGATGGCCACTTGTTTATCTTCAAAACTTTAAGAACCCAGATGCTATACCTTTTGATAGCTGGGTACCATCAGCTTTCTTCACCTCATTTGCTTATACACCCGCTTTGTCTTTAGCGATCGTGTCAGGAATCTGGTTAATAGAACAACATATACTTGCATTGACGGGGTACTTGAGTAGAGACCCACGGTCCATCTGCTACCTTAAAACTAAACCTATAAATATATGTACATAGATCTATTTCCCCATCATCATATAGAAATATATTTACTCATGTGCATGCCTGTATTTAGACCTCTATAAGTGCCCTTTGCCTCCTAGTTCTTTCCTCTATTTCCTTTTACTTTTCTCTTGTCCCACTATCATGTTCAGCCTTCATTTGGGTCTCAGTAATTTCTCTAGGTTACATTGCCTTGATCAAGCTCTACCAGGTCTCGTACCCCCTCCTCGTTAACGATTTTGTATCATTTGTTCCCCGGTTGGTCCCTGGAGAACACCCGCTTCCTTTCCCCTGCTCCCCCCCCTCTTCACATGTCTCCTCCCCCAATCATCAGTCCTGTTGTTGACACCCACTTCCTTTCCCCTGCTCCCCACACCTTCTCTCATGCCCCCCACAACCATTAGTGCTGTTGTTTTCTCCTCCAGATTGTTTATCCCACCTAGCTTATCTAGATAGGCTTACAGATAATAATATGCACAAAAAAATCGCAAAACAAAGCAACAAAAGGAAACACAACAGCAACAAAACTAACCACAAAAACAGAGAAAAGTCTGTAAATAGTTCAAAATCTCTTTGTTGACCTTTAGGAGTGTTTTCCAGTCCAGTTTGATAGGGTGCCATGCCCTGACCCAAAAGTCTATTTTTGGTATTCCCTGAGGACTTAATTGCTCTGTTCCTCTTGCTGTTCTGTTGCATGCCTGTAGTGGGAGGCCCGGCCTTCTGCTGGATTTGAACCTCCAACCCAGTGGGCCGCAGTCCCGCGCACAACCACTACGCCACCGGGGCTCAGCCCCAGTAGTGTTTTGTTTTTTTTTTGCCTCAGTGTGGTGGGGTCAGAACAGGTGCAATTCCCTCACTGAGTTGAGTTGTCCTCTGTAGCGCTAAGGGTGAGTGAGAGCTGTTGTGTCTTGTAGTGGGGCCCTCCCTCTGGTTCTCTCTGTGCATTGGCTGCTTTGAGTGGGACTATCATCCTTAGGGCTTGGTAGGCCAGGATGTGCTCCACTCTCTCTTTCCCATATCTTATTACAGGTACCATGTTGGTACCAAAACCCTGTCCCAGTATGAAAGTTCTACTGGTTTTGTTTTTTAAATTTCCGTTTTATATCAAAATGTTGAACATTGGCAATTTCATACTAATTAAGCTAATATGTGAACAAAGATAGGCATTGCTTTATAACTCACCGTGACAAGGTGAGGAAAAAACCCCTAACATCCCATGTTAGCTAGCCAAGTGTCATAGAGTCTATTCTGGTTCACAGCCATTTGGTAGGGCAGATAACGCTTGCTGCTGTGAGTAGAACTCCCTTCTGAGGCTGTGAGTCTGTACTGGTGAAGATAGTCTCGTCTTTCCTCTATGAAGTGCCTGGTGAGTTTGAACTGCTGACCCTGATGCGCGCAGTCTGACTCATCAACCTCCATGCCACCAGGGTGCCTTGCCCAACACTAGAGGAATGTTTAAGTAAATCATGCCACAACATTAAAAGTTAGCCCTTTGTAAGTTTTTTAAAAAAATTGAGGTATAACTTGTATAGAATAAAAGCCCCCAGTCTTACTGTTCAATTTTATGATTTCGACCCTGCAAACACCATGAAATCACCACCCAAACAGAACATTTCAGTTATTCAGGAAAGTTCTAGTCTTCCAGACAAATCCTCCCTTGTTAAAGGTAATCACATTTAAATTCCAATCACTATGGGAATTTTGTCTTAGGCTTCACATAAATTGAATCATTGAATAACCGTTGCCTTGTGTGTATCTCTCATCAATCTTAACTCTAATTTCAGTATATTATCTGTGGGACTGCCTGTTGTTGGGCACACCACTAAATAGTTCCTTTTGATTGCTTGGTAGTGTTTCTTTGTATGACTGCTCCACAATTTGGTTTCTATTCAATTCATGGCCCCTTAATTTGTTTCCAGTTTTAGATTATTGAAAGTAACTGGGGGTTGTTAACATTCTTGTGCAACTCTTAGTGTGGACTTCTTTAATCCCTCGGAAAGTACCCAGGAGTTGAAGTGCTGAATCACATGGTTAAAATCCAGCTGCTGTCATGTCAGTTCTGATTCAGGCAACTCCACGTGTGTCAGGAAGCTAGGAAGTTCTTTCAAACCTAGAGCATCTTCTGGTGGTGTTTTCAATGATTGTGGATGTAATGTACAAAATAAGTCTCAAGTGAAGGGATAAGAATAGAGAGCCTTATATGCTAGTGCACTTCAAGTGGTAAAATACTGATCCTAAATATATTTAAAATAGTTAAGCATATGTATTGTAACTCTCATAGCATCCTAGAAGCATACTATACAAAAAGACATAGTAAGAAGCCATGGATACATTAAAATAGAATATTTTAAAATGTCAAAATAACCATTAGAGGCAGGAAATAGGAAGTAAAAGAACAAAAACAAAGAAACAAACAAATAATAAATGGAAGCTCCAACATTGAATAATACACTAAATATAAGTGGTCTAAACCAGAGTTAGATTCTTTTTTTCTTTCTTTAAATAATACGTTATTATGGTTTCAATGAAGATTTCCACAGCAGTTTATGCTCCCGTTTAACTATTTTTGCATAAGTTGTTCTGTGACATGGTTTCAGTGTTCACAATGTGTGTACATTCTCATCATTTCCATTCTGGTTTTTCCATTTTCTTTAGTTTCCCTGAAAAACACCACCTCGGACCACATGATCTAATGAGAGCCTAACCCTCGTTTTTGAGGTTTGTGGATCTTTCGGTCCAAGGTGATAGTTACAAGGAGCACAGTGCTCGCTTATAAATGTGGGTCATGGGGCTGCCTCTCCTAGAAAAGTCATCTTCTCGCGAATCTTTAAAATTCTTACCTTCTGAGTCACCCCAAGGGGCCAGAGTTAACTAACTCATCTACCTTCTTCCTCATTGCAAGAGTGCACTGGAACACTTCTGGCAAGATCCGGACCGAGTGCCAAAGAACCCCGACACTTCTCCCTGGCGCCCTTCCAGAACCAGCGCCGCCTCTGCTGCGGCGCGCGCAATGGCCGGACCTCCTCCAGGATCGGCCCCATCTTTTGGTACTTGCAGGACGAGGTCGCCATGGATCGGATGAAGAAGATCAAGCGGCAGCTGTCAATGACCCTCCGCGGGGGCCGAGAGATGGTGCGTGACTTGAAGATGGGATCTGACGGGGAGAGTGACCAAGCTTCGGCCACATCCTCAGACGAGGTGCAGTCGCCAGTGAGGGTACGCATGCGCCATCACCCCCCACGCAAGATCGCCACGGAGGACATCAACAAGTGCCTATCGCTCCCAGCGGACATCCGGCTGCCCGAGGGCTATCTTGAGAAGCTGACCCTCAACAGTCCCATCTTTGACAAGCCCCTTAGCCGCCGCCTCCTTCGTGTCAGTCTGTCTGAGGTGGGCTTTGGAAAACTGGAGACCTACATCAAGCTGGACAAGCTGGGCGAGGGCACCTATGCCACCGTCTATAAGGGCAAAAGCAAGCTGACAGACAACCTCGTGGCCCTCAAGGAGATCAGACTGGAACACGAAGAGGGGACGCCGTGTACGGCCATCCGGGAAGTGTCCCTGCTCAAGGACCTCAAACATGCCAACATCGTCACACTGCACGACATTATCCACACAGAGAAGTCTCTCACCCTTGTCTTTGAGTACCTGGACAAGGACCTCAAGCAGTACCTGGAGGACTGTGGGAACATCATCAACAGGCACAACGTGCGGCTGTTCCTGTTCCAGCTGCTTCGTGGCCTGGCCTACTGCCACCGGCAGAAGGTGCTGCACCGAGACCTCAAGCCCCAGAACCTGCTCATGAACGAGAGGGGAGAGCTCAAGCTGGCCGACTTCGGCCTGGCCCGGGCCAAGTCCATCCCAACAAAGACCTACTCCAACAAGGTGGTGACGTTGTGGTACCGGCCCCCGGACATCCTGCTGGGTTCCACAGATTACTCCACCCAGATTGACATGTGGGGTGTGGGCTGTATCTTCTATGAAATGGCCACTGGCCGGCCCCTCTTCCCGGGCTCCACAGTGGAGGAACAGCTGCACTTCATCTTCCGCACTCTGGGAACCCCAACAGAGGAGACGTGGCCAGGCATCCTGTCTAATGAAGAGTTTAGGGCATATAACTACTCTCGATACCAAGCCGAGGCCCTTTTGAGCCATGCCCCCCAATTCCCTTGTCCTGGTGATAGACTTGACAGTGACGGGGCTGATCTCCTTACCAAGCTGCTGCAGTTTGAGGGCCGCAATCGGATTTCCGCAGAAGATGCTATGAAACATCCCTTCTTCCTCAGTCTGGGGGAACGGATCCATAAACTTCCGGACACTACTTCCATCTTTGCACTAAAGGAGATCCAGCTACAGAAGGAGTTCAGCCTTTGTTCATCACCTTTGCCTGACTCAGGCAGGCCAGCTTTCCGCGTGGTGGACACCAAATTCTAAGGCACAGACCCAGGCCCCAACAGGCAGCCGTTGGAGGGATGCCACACCCCACACAGGGCAGCCCCCAACCGCATCCCCTCTGCCCACTGCCTGACCTGGGCTTGCCTGCCCACACAACCCCTGCTGCCTGTCCCAACACCGGATCACTGGCCTGTCAACCCACCCGTTGGCCCGTGTACTGATTGCTAACAAAGTTCTCCTGGCTCCTGCTTTGTCTGTGTCTCTCTCGATGTCTCGGCAATTGCTAGAGGAGAGCATGGCCATGCCAGCCTCCCACACTGAGGTCAGGCCTACTTCTCCCCCAAGCCATACCCTCTCCCAAGACCACTATCCCGTGACCAGGCGGGAGTCGGGAGTTAGCCCAGGCTGGGGGTCTGCGCTCAGACAAGCTGGTGGGGATACTTTGAGTCTGAGGCTTTCTCTGCTGCCCTACCTGCCTCATGTTGGGCGGGCCTCTTTTTGTTTGTTTCATTCACATTTTTAAAATTGTTTTGAATGAGGTTTTCCATTTTTAAAATGCAATATCTCTCTACAAACTGACAGGGCCCCAGCCTTGAATCCCCTCCCTCAGCCTCGCAGGCAGGGACGCAGGCCCTGTCCAGGTCCCTGACCATCACCAGGCCCTGGGGTTGGCTAAGGGAAAGCATGCCTTGGCCACTCGCCTTCCTACCCCGCCTGCCATTGCCAGCTGCCAAGGGATGGACCTGGGAACTTCCGGAGACTTTGGGGAGTTGGATGTGGTGTGTGGGGGGCCCCACTCTTTCCCTCCTTCAGTTCAATCGCTGGGGGCTCCTTCCTTCTCAGGGTTTCTCCAGCATGGCTCTCCTGCACCCCCTGATCCAGTTGGTGTTGCTGAGTAGGGACCCTGTCAACTCAGAGCCATAAGTTTATTTATCAAATGGGTGGGATGCAGGGTCATGCCCAGACATGACCTCCCCTTACTCTTGAGAAGAATGAAGCAAGGCAGGGGTAATATCCAGGGTCAATCCCCAGATGGGTGGTTACCTCCCTTTCCTCTACTCTAAACCCTGGGGCCCTCAGATGGGGTGGGAGGGCAGGGTGAGGGCCCTCCTAGTGGGGCTTGGGTACCTGAATGCACCATAATCACCATATGAAATATTAAAAGTCTAAAGTGAAAAAAATGTTGGTCATCTTGTTAGCCATTTTAATATTTCGCTACAAGGTGGCTTCAGGGGTGAGTTTTGGGCCAAGATTTGAAGAGTATTTCAGAAAAATAGCCTTGGGGAATCCTCGATCTCCAAGATTGATACTTGTAGCTGAGCATATCTAGTCCTTCTGACCTCAGGGTCACTGAGACTAACTCTTGTAGACTCTTAGTCTTATACACGGGTTTATCCTTTCCATCGTTGGTTTCCTGCCTACAGTTTTCCTCCCCACAAATAAAGACCAATAGTTGTATCTAATTGTTCTCTCACAAGCTTTAAAACCACAGACATGACTTCCCAAACTGGAATGTAGAATATAAATCTTATGAAGCATAATTATGCCAATTTGACAGAGATGTCCCATAAGGCTACTGTCCTAATCTTTCAAATCCAAAAACCCACTCCTGTGAGGTATTGGGGTATGCCTAAGAAATCACTGCAACGGCGCCCCCCTCTGCTCTATTTGTGACTGTGTACACAGTCATCTAGACGAGCATTTTTGTGCATAGGCACACACCTATGTACATTAACTCCCAAACCAAACCAAGCTAACTGACATCAAGTCAACCCTAACTTACAGCAACTCTCTGGGACAGGGTAGCACTGCCCCGTGGGTCCCCAAGACTCTCACTCTTTGTGATTGTAGCTGCGAACATCCATTAATACAGGGAATGTGGAATGTAGACACTAGAAATCTAAGAAAATTGAAGATTGTGAAAAATGAAACAATAATAAAATAAATCAATGTCTTAGGCACCCATGAGTGGAAATGGACTGATATTGTCCATTTTGAGTCAGACAGCATATGCTTGACTATGTGGGAATGACACATTCATGAGGAATGGTGTTGAATTTATCATCAGAACATTTTGTGATCTATGCTGTCTATGATAGGATAATATTTATATGCCTAAAAGAACTAAAGTTAATGCAACAATTATCAACTGTATGAGCCAGTTACTAAAACCAGTGATGAACAAATTGATGAATTCTACCATCTTCTTCAGTTTGAAATCGATCAAACATACAATCAAGATGCATTGATAGTTATTGGCTGTTGGAATGCAAAAATTTGAAACAAAGAGGAAGAAATAGTAGTTGGAAAATATGGCCTGGATGATAAGAGATGAAGCTGGAGATCATGTGATAGATTTTGCTTGACTAATGACTTTTTCATCACAACTATATTTTTCAACAACATAAGCAGAACTGCACACATGGAAATAGCCAGAGAGAAAAAACAGGAATCAAATTGACTACATCTGTAGAAAGAGTAAATGGAGAAGCTCATTATCACCAGTAAATACAAGGCCAGGCCAAGGTGGGTGTTAGAAGCCTGATAGGGATACATCAAGAGTAATGTAACAGTAAGAAATTATTGAAACCCAAATGAAGGCTGAGCTTGATGGTGGAACAAGAGGAAAGTAAAAGGAAATAGAGGAAAGAACTAGGTGGCAAAGGGCATTTACAGAGTCTAAATACAGGCATATACATATGTAAATATATTTACATAGGATGATGGGGAAATTGAAGTGCATATATTTATAGGTTTAGCATTAAGGTAGCAGCTGGACATTGAACCTCTATTCAAGCACTCCCTCAATGCAAGAACATTTTATTCTATTAAACTGACATTCCAAGATGCTCATCTTCCTGACATGATCATTGAAGACATGGGTGCATAAGCAAATGTGGTGAAGAAAGCTGATGGTGCCTGGCTATCTAAAGATATAGCATCTGGGGTCTTAAAGGCTTGAACATAAACAAGTGACCATCTAGCTCAGAAGCAACAGTCCACATGGAAAAAGCACACCAGCTTGTATGCCCACAGGGTGCCGAAGGGATCAGGTGTCAGGCATCAAAGAACTAAAAATTATATCATTATAATTGAGAGGGAGTATAGATTGGGGACCCAAAGCCCATCTGTAGGCGAAGGGACATCTCCTTACATCCTCTACGGGGAAGAGATGAGCTGAGCCAGTCGGGATATGGTGTAGCAATGATGAAATATGCATCTTTCCTCTAGTTCTTAAATGCATCCTTCCCCCCACTATCATAATCCCAATTCTACCTTACAAATCTGGCCAGACCAGAGGATGTACACTGGTACAGATAGGAACTGGAAACATGGGGAAACCAGGATGGATGATCCATCCCTTCAGGGCCAGTGATGAGAGTGGCAATACTGGGAGGGTGGAGGGAAGGTGAAGTAGAAAGGGGGGACTGATGATAAGGATCTACATATAACCTCCTCCCTGGAATATGGACAATAGGGAAGTGGGTGAAAGGAGACATCGGTCAGCGTAAGATATGACAAAATAATTTATAAATTATCAAGGGCTTGGGAGGGAGGGGAAAAATGAGGACCTGATACCAAGTGCTCAAGTGGAAAGCAAATGTTTTGAGAATGATGATGACAACACATGTACAAATATACTTTGCATACGATGGATGTATGTGTGGATTGTGATAAAAATTGTATGAGCTCCCAATAAAATGATTTAAAAAAACCCCAAAACACAAGGTCAGGGACTGACTGTGGAACAGACCATTAATTGCTCATATGTAAGTTTAGGCTAAATTTAAAGAAAATGAAAATAAGCCCACAAGACCTAAGACAGGATCTTGAATATATCCCACCTGAATTTTTCAGGAACATTTCAAGAACATATTTGATGCATTAAACACTAATGGCAGAACACATGCCATGACATCAAGATCATCATACATAAAAGCAAACTGTCATTTTTAAGGCCGACAAGAAGGGAAAGACCAAAGTGAATGTTGGAAGAGATTCTCAAGCTTGCTCTTGGAAAGTACAGTAGGTAAAGCAAATAGAAAACACCTGGACGTAAAAAGAGAGCTTGTGTTGAGTCTGGGTGGAGTAGAGAAACAAATTCATAGACAGTCATGTGTATAGGAAAGAGCTTTATATAAGGAGTAATTGTACATTAAGAAAACATCCAAGCCCAGAATAAAGCCATAAGGCCAATATTAGCCCCTATGTCCAGTACTAGTCTGTAAATTCCTCTTCAGATTCAGGAAACACATGCAATGATGCTGAATGCAACAAGATCATAGGCCAGTAGGTGGGAAGTCTTGTAGATCCAGTGGTGGTGGAAGCATCTGAGGGCTGGCAGGGGTCTCCACATGACTCATCCAGCTCCAAGGCTCTGGCTGCCATCAGCATAGCTCCATGTGGCTTATCAACTGGAATGTCTAGGAGGGAGGGAGGAAGTGTCCCACTTCCTGCCAGCTAACCTTGGTGCCTCCAAATGAGGCTATCAATCTGAGACCTGACTGACAGGCTAAACCCCTCCACAAGTTGACACCAGATTTGTGTAACTACCACAGAACTGAACAGAAAATTTTGTAGGAAACTTTAAAAAGATAAAGTATATAGTGAATGAGCAAAGACCTGGAGCTAAAAACCCCAAAAGCAAGAACTGAAGAAAAATTCAGACCTTGAGTTGAAATATTGAAGGATCCTGTGAGAAAAATCTTGAACGAGGCGGGGAACATCAAAAGACAATAAAAGGGGTACACAGTCACCATACCAAAAAGAACTGGTCAGGAGGTCTGTATTTATATCCATTCCAAGGACGATGCAGTAGAATGCAGAAACTGGAATTAATATCAATATTATTGTCATCACTTGCAAGTAAATTTTTGCTGAAGAGTCCTCCATCAGTACATTGATGGAGTTATCAGACACTTGAGACATGTCATCAGTAGAGACCAGTCTGTGGAGAAGGATATAATGTGTGATTATCAGAGAAAGCCAGCCTCCAATATATACATGACAGGTTCAATAGGTGCAGTCGTACAGCGATAATTATTATTTGTTATAGTAAAGTTATAGAGTATGGGAGAGAAAGGAATAATAAAAGTCAGGCATATGTCATGGTAGCATGCTCACCTCAGCCTGTCAGATTGTCCAGAAGGCAAGAGAGGGAGTGGGGGAAGGGATTACATGAGGAAGCAGGGAGAGGGAGAATCTGGTGCTGAGGGGGCTAGAGAGAGGCAGGAGAGACAGCCTGTTTATTATGTTCAATCCTTATAGACCCTTTGGAGCCATGCCAGGCCCCTAATTACTGGTAAGGACATACATCACAGGAAGGGGTTGTGCTATAGGTACACATTATAGGAAAGGGAGGTGTGGGGTCCCATATGTCAAGATCAGACCCCAGACTCCTAGATGGAACTAAACAGATTAGACTAGAGATTATTAACAGTAGCATATGAATCCATCATTATCCTAACAGCAGGGGAGTTAGCCCTATCTATTGTGAAAGGCACAAAGGTCTCAGATAACTGGGATATTTATGATGAGGAACCCATGAAACTAGCCTGATGCAGCCAGAGCCAGGGGAGCTGGGGGATCCATGTGGAGACCTCTACCAGTGCTGAGATGCTTACAACACCACTGGATCCACAAGACTTCCCACTCACTGACTCCGTGATCTTCCTGCACTCAGCATCATTGCATGTGTTGCATGAGTTTGAAGAGGAATTTACAGACTGGTACTGGACATATGGGCTCATGTCCTGGGCTTATGGACTTGATCTGGATTGGGCTGATACGCTTTCTCAATATTCAATTGTTCTTGAATATAAAACTCCTTTTTTTATAAAAATAATTCTATTGAGGGCTCATGCAAGTCTTATCACAATCCATCCATCCATCCTTGGTGTCAAGCGCATTTGTACATTTGATGCCATCATCATTCTCAAAACACTTGCTTTCTATTTGAGTCCTTGGTATCAGCTCCTCTCTTTTACCTCTCCCTCCCTGCACCCCCTCGCAAGCCCCTGATAACTTATAAATCATTATTATTTTGTCATATCTTACATTATGCGACATCGCTCTTCAATCATTTTTCTGTTGTAACTCCCCCAGGGAGGAGGTTATTTGTAGATCCTTATGATTGGTTCCCTTCTTTCTAGCCCACCTTCCCTCCTCCATCCCGGTATCGCCACTCTCACCACTGGTCCTGAGCTATTCATCTGGTCTGCATTCCCAGTGTTTCCACTTCCTATCTGTACCACTGTACATCCTCTGATAAGTCTCTTTCCTGTACACATATGAGTGTCTATGAATTTGTTTCCCCACTCAACCTGGACTAACACAGTAACTTTTTAAAAAGTTTGTTGAATTTAAAGATGGAATTTTCCCATACACTTTTGGGGGTCCCTTGTACATATGCAGGAAACAGATAATTGACAATGGGAACCCTGATGGTGTAGTGGTTACACACTGGGCTGCAATGTGCATGGTTGGCAGTTCCAAACCAGCAGCAGCTCCCGGGGAGAAAGGCTGGGTTTTCCCATTGACAGGTACAGTCTCTGAAAGCCACGGGGAGTTGCTTTGAGTCAGAATCGACTCCATGGCGGTGAGTTCGGTTTGGATCATTGGAAAAGGGTAAATGGGAAAGAGCCGCTTCAACAAGTAGTGCTGTCAAAATTGGGTCTTCATCTGCAGAAATGAAATGGAAATGGAAATGAAATGGAACCTGTACCTCCCCTCGTGTACAGAAATGAACTCAAGATGGATCAAAGACCTAAATATGAACCCCAGAGCGCTGAAGATCATCAGTAAGAAAATGGGGACAAACTTATGAGCATAGATACGCTACCAAATACGATGGAGGAAGCACACTCAGTGAAAGACAAAAGCCATGACTGGGATCTTCGAAAAATAAGACACGTAGAGGCACCAAAAGACCTCATCAAAAGAGGAAAAAGAGAGTCCATTGTCTGGGAGAAAAGCTTTAGCAATGACACAATGGCCAAGAAAGGGCAATATCTCAGTAAGTACATAGACCAACAATTCACCGAAAGTGATATCAAATAGTTAAGTAACATGCGAAGAAAAGGGCTCCTGATCATTATCTACCCAGGAGATGCAAATAAAAACAACAATGAGATCTCATCTTACTGACAATGGCAACCCAATTTGAAAAAAAGAAAAGAAAACAAAATGCTGTAAAGGGTACAGAGAGATGGGAACGCTCATATATTGGGTCTGTAAATGTGGGACCATTGTGGAAATCGATACAGTGCGACCTCAAACAATTAGGCATCGAAATTCCATCTAATCCAGCAATACTTCTGCTGGGTATTTACCCTAAAGAAGCAAGAGCCATAGCATGAACAGATAGATGCACTCCCTTGCTCATCATATCAGTGTTCACAATAGCACAAATTTGGATATAGCTTAAATGCTACTGTCCCTCCCTCTTTGTTTCCAAATTTTATATTCCAATCACCAGTGATTATCAATGTATCTTAATTGAATGTCTGATCAATTTTTGACTGAACTTGTTGGTTAGAATTCTTCCATTTCTTCCTCACTAGTGTTTGTGGTTGGTGCATAAGTTTTAATAATAGTTGCATTGAAAGGATTACCTTGTAAGTGGATAGATATAATACTATTATAGACAGCACTGAACTTCAAGCTTAGACTTGAAATGTCCTTTTGACATTTTGAACATGAAAGCAATGTTTTTCCTCTTGATTGTGTCATGCCTGGCATTGTAAACCCTATGATTTTCTTATTCAAAATGGCTAATACCAGTCCATTTCAGCTCACTAAAGCCTAGGATGTCAACTTTATACATTCCTTTTCACTTTTGATATCTTTCAAATTGTCTTGATTCCTATTTCCCACATTTCAAATTCTAATCATTAGCAGATTTTTGTGGTTGTTTTTTCTTATCTTGAGTCACGTTCCATAAGGAGATGAGGAGCCTGAAGAACTCCCTTCAGAGTGATGGATTGAACTCGAAGGAAGCAGCTCCCCCTCAGTCATATTTGGGGGGGCCCTCTGACCCCAGGGGCCCATCCTCTGGCACAATCTCCAACAATGTCCTCTTTCCAGTCATTAGGACTTCAGTATCTGACAATATTTCCATGCTGTGCAAAAGAATGTTTTCTATGGTTCCTTCCTCTGAAGTGGGCAGTGGATTCCCTCTTTGCTGTTTGTTCACAGAAGGAGACCACTACTATGGAGATAAAAAACAGACAAAGACTTACATGCCAAAGGGAACATACTTTGCATACCCAAGGGAGGGAGGATAAGAGTGGGAAGATGCAGCAATCGAGTAGAAGGCTGACACATATTGGCTTGAGTGATTGGGAGGACGGAACGCTATAAGAAGGAGAAAGGAAATCAGGGCTGGGGGGCGGGGGTTGGGATTGGATAATGGGTGGGGGTGGGAAGTTTACTGAGTGATTTGAACTATTGTATACAGAATTGTCAGTGTGAAACATAAACCCCTCTACCTAATTCACACACACACACACACACAAATTCATCTCCCCCCCCCCCAAAAAAAAGAATTAATTTCAAGTGCAAGAAGGCTGTGATGGAGAAAATTCATGTGACAGATAAACTTCATTCACACACATATGAGTTTTAATACTATTGGCCATGAATTCAACATCAATAAAGCAATAATATAGTAGATAAAATCTCTTTAAACAGAAACAGACATAAAACAAGGCTATGTATGGATCGGTTGGTGAAAATATGGCCAGAGGCTTGCAGGAACGGAAGTCTGCATTTCCCGGAGCAGCAACGGTTGCCATCCACGAATTCTGTGTCTGCTGTTAGTTTAGAGAACACAACTCCCACCAATCACATGAGTTGATGCTTTGCTGCTTCAACAGTAAATTTCAGTCAACTACGTTGAGTTGATGCTGACTCATACATAACAAACAGATATGGGGTTTTCAAAGTTGTGACTTTGCATGCAAGCAGACAGCCTCATCTTCCTCCTGAGGAAGCGGCCCTGTGCTGGGCACAATCACTTTATATGATGGCACGTCACATCATCTGGAGTCAATATTTAGATTCCAAGCACTCTTTTTTGTTCTTTTCAAAACAAAACAAAACAGTTTGATGGCACGTCATCCTCATATCTCAGAATTCAATAGTACAATCATCTCAAGAGGCCTTGTACAGTCATTTCCATAATCAGTCTTAGAACATTTTATTCTTTCTTGTAGTCATTGTTATTAGTGTAATTCTTAAAAATTGTGGCAAAAACAGACTCAACAAAAATTTCTCCCATTCAACAACTTCTACATGCATTAATCAGGGTCATTGTTTATACTCTTTGTGTTGTGTGACCATTATTCATATCCTTTCCCAAATCATTCCACCACCATTTATATTAACTCAATGCCCCTTAAGCAATTTTTTTCCTCCTTCACCCATAGTAACCATTGGTCAAGTTTGGTTTCTTTTATTTTTTTGGTAGTTTTCTTGATATATATCCACCTGTCATACACTTCCATAGTTAAGTCACTGTAAAAGAATGCATTTACATCATCACAATTAGTTCCAGTGCTTTCTCCTCATTCCCACATCCATTGTTGACTCCCTGTCCCCCACCGCCGCAATAAACCATTGCATTAGTTATTATATGAAAGTATCATCTTCTGTGCTTCATAAACTTGGAAATGTAACATAAACAATAAAAAGTATAAAGAAGAAAATAACAAGAATGATATAAAGATAACAAAGAGTAAGAAAGAAAAGATCAACAATATTTAAAAAGTCAGAGAAGAAATTTCTTTTTAAAAAATATTTATTTATTTATTTATTGGGGCATCACTGCCTTCTGGTGGTAGTGGGAGCTACCCAGTGCTGCTCTTGAGGGCAGCCACTGGATTTGAACCACCAAGTTCACAGGCTGCAGTCCCCCACTCAACCACTTCCACCACCGGAGCTCAGCTCTAAGAAATTTCTTTTTTTAAAGATCATTTTATTGGGACCTCTTACAGCTCTTATAACAATCCACACATCACTGGTATCAAGCATATTTGTACATATGTTGTCATAATTTTTCTAAACATTTGTTTTCTATTTGAGCTCTTGGTATCAGTTCCTCTTTTCCCCCTGCCTCCCTCCTCCCCTCATGACCCCTTGATAAATTATAAATTATTATTATTTTCATATCTTACACTGACTGCTGTCTCCCTTCCTCCATGGTTTCTGTTGTTCCTCCCCCTAGGGGTGTGTATGGTTATGGGTTGATCATTGTAATCAATTCTCTCTTCCTGCCCTTCTCCCCTACCCTCCTGGTACTACTCCCACTTCTGTTCCTGAGGGGTTTATCTGACAAGGATTCCACGTGTTCTGAGCTCTTATCTGTACCAGTGTATGTGTTCCAGTCTGGCATGAAGTGAAAGGTAGGACTGGGGTCATGACAGCAGGGGGGTGAGGAAGCCTCAAGGAACCAGAGGAATACTCTGTGTTTCATCAGTGCTATACTGTGCCCTGGTTGACTCATCCCTTCCTTGTGATCCTTCCATGAGGGGATATCCGATGTCTACAGATGAGTTTTGGGTCTCTCCTCTGAGGCCCCTCATTCTCAACAATATGGTTTTGTTTGTTTGTTTTGGTCTTCTGATGCCTGTTACCTGATCCTGTCAACACCTCATGATTGCACAGGCTGGTGTGCTTCTGCCATGTGGACTTGTTGCTTCTTTGCTAGACGTCAGCTTGTTCAATTTCAAGCCTTTAAGACCCCAGATTCTATAACTTTTGATAGCTGGGCACCATTAGTTTGCTTTATCACATTTGCTTCTGTACCTATTTTGTCTTTAGTGATTGCTGATGGGTGAGCATGACAGAATATTAGGTTGTTAGAAAAAAGTGTTCTTATGTTGAGGGAGACTTGACTAGAGTCACAAAGTCCATCTGCTACCTCAATGTATTGCCATATAAATATATATACATAGGCCAATACCCCTATTTTATGAATTAATATATTTACATAAGTGCCTATCCATAGCTTTGCTTCCTAGATCTTTCCTCTCTTTCCTGCTCAATCGTGCTCCTTTCTTCTGCCTCTTAGTAATTCCTTTCAGTTCGATCTCTATGTCCTCCTCATTGTTGATTTAATTCCCTAGGTGTTCCTCTGTCTATAGTATTGCTTGCTCACCCCTCCCTTCCATCACCTCCTTCTCCCCACAAGTCCCCTGGAACTTGTGATCCTGTTGCTTTCTCAGAGAAGAAATTTCTGTTGTGGCACAAGTGAGACCTATTTGAGCCTAGAATAAAATCAGGCTGGGTTAAGAGGGAGGTCAACTGACCAAGTATCACATTATACCATAGTTTGATCCACCAGAATCAAGTTTACAATCATCTCTGTCTGAGAGTAAAGCTGTGTGAGTCCCTTACCTGTGTTCAGAAGAGATCTGCCAGAGGCTTAATCTGACTAGACACTCACTATTTCTTATAACCTCATTAGTGCCACCTAACTACTTTGTTTCACAGATTGTACATCTTATTTAATTTTAACTACCTCTGTCTAAGATGTGTGCAATAAGTTATCCATCTGCTCCATTACAAGGCTCAAGAGAAGCCAGCACAGCAGGCCTGTCAAGTGCAGCCCATCCTCCCCTCCCACTCAAGTTACCTTCTTGATTTGCTTCACCACCGCCTCTAACACTGTGCCAGCTTCAGAACAGGACTCGACTGCCTCCAAATGATATGAAGGGAAGCAGTCAGGACAAAGATAACAGTGTAGCGAGCTAAGTGTGACTCCAGGAGACCGACTTTTAGGACTCCAGGGAATATGACCTCCTGGTCTTCTGAGAAGTTTGGCTGAGCAGTATAAATATTTCCTTTCTTCAGAAACCAGTGAAGCCATCGATAGACGATGGATGTTTGTATGGATGGATGATTGGGTAGATACAAGGATATAGATACAGATAGATAGCAGTAGGAGAGTCAGCTCCAACTCAAGGAGCAGAATCAAACATTGCCCGGTCCTCACGCTCCGTGGCTGGTTTGAAGTCATCTTTGTGGCTATTGTGCCAGTCCGTCTCACTCAGAGTTTCTCTCACTCTTGCCGGCCTTCTGCATCCTCAAACATGACGACCTCCTTCCACAATCCATTCTGTCTGATGACTTGCCCAAAGCAAGCAAGTCAGACAATGTTTTGTTGTGATCCATGAGGTTTTCCTTGCTTAAATCTTAGAAGTAGATCATCAGGTCTTTCTCCCTAGTTTTCGTTGGTCCGCAAGCTGTGTTGAAACCTGTCCATATGGTTTGACCTTACTGGTCAATATTTGAAATATTGGTGGCATAGTTTCCAACACCACAGGGTGAAAGAGTGGGTGGAGGCAGGCAGGAGTTAGGAAGAAATTTGCAGAGGATGGGAAAATAATTCCCCAAATGTTATAGAAATAAGTGGATCAAAATAAATTTTAATCTGCTAAAAATATGCTGGGAACACTTGATCAGAATTGGGAGAGAAGAGAAGTAAATGCAAATATACTTTTAGCCACTAATGAAAAATGTACTTAAGTTCCTTGGTCTATCAGGAAAAAAAATTAGCTAGGGCCTTCTGGGAAGATGGTGACTGGGTAACACAGATCAGAGGGACTCTGCAGAAATCAGCGCAAGAGAGTTACTAAAAGGAAAAGTCAACACTGCTAGCTTACAGGAGAAGCAACATAAAGATAAGTAGGCACAGACCCCCTGGGTTTTGAGAGGTTGAGGGCTTTTGGCTTAATACAGTGGAGGCCAGCTAAAGTTTGACCTAAGTCCTGCTTCTGTCTCAGCTGAAACCGGAATTATTATTTGGAGCTGGTGCAAGGACTTTGTTTCGACACAGCCACATATTGCTGCCACCTCAGGGCAGGGATTAACCCCCTCCAGCCTCACAGCCAGGTGTTGGGGTCAGCTATATTATTACTTTTGTTTCCCTCACTTCTCCCTATCCTGCCAGTCTCAGTGGGCTTAGGTTTCCTTTTTCTCTTCCCTTTTCTCTCACATGCTACTGCTGACCTCCATAACACTCCCCATAGCCTAGGGTATTTATGCCTTCCCTTCACCCTCTGCAGTGTAATCTGATGCTGGGGAAAGCCCACCCATGCTCCACCAGGGGATATCCTACTCTACTTCATCTTGGGGAAATTCCATCTCTCCACCCTCTGCAGTCCTTAACATGTGGCTGGGGATATCCTGCCCACCTTCTTTGAGTGAAATCGTACCTGCGTAGGTGGGGGAGCTCCTTTCTATCCTCTGTGGTCCAATGTGAATGAGGGAACTTCCTCCCTCTGCCAGAGGGCCTCACACAGTCCGAGGTAGTTTAGCCAACCCTTGCCAATGTTCCACACTGCTGAGAGAACCTCTGCTCAACCTCTGCAGCAATCTACCTGACCAGGGCAATTCCACACATCATTTGAGGTGCTCTACACCAAAGCAGGCAATCCACCAACTTTCTGTGGCACTCCTGTTGCAGCAGGCACCCCCACACATCCTTTGCGGTGCCCCAAGCTGCCATGGGCCACATCACGGCTTCTTGTATGATCACACAGTACAGCACCATCCATGTGGGTCCCACAACAACCCAATCAATGTCTCCTGAGAGGACCATCAAACTTGCCCTCCAAGTAACAGAATACTAGTTCACTAGGGTGTTAGTCCAGGTAGACTATAGAAACAAATTCATAAACATGCATATATACAAGGGAGAGGTTTATATACAAGAGGAATGGAACATTGAGAAAGCATCCCAACCCAGTCAAGTCCAAGCCCACAAGTCCGACTACAGCCCATATGTCTGATACCAGTCTATAAAGTCTTCAGATTCACAAGGCACAAGCATTGATGCCAGAACAACCACAGGCCAGTAGGTGTAGAGTTTTGTACATCCAGTGGTGGTAGAAGCATCTTAGCCCTGACAGGGGTCTTCCCATGGCTCCTCCAGTTTCCAGGGTTCAGGGTCAATCAGCAGTATCCAGTGGTGGCAGAAGAATCTCAGTCATGGAAGGGGTGTCCCCATGATTCCCCCAGTTTCCAGGGCTCAGGGTCTATCAGCATGCTGCCATGTGTCTTGTCAGCTACAGCATCTCCCAGGGAGTCTTGTCATCTTGTATCTTGTCAGTGGAGCATCTCCAAGAAACTGAGTCATAAGTCTCTCTCTTCCAAAGGGGAAATATGGCTGATTTCCCAGAATTCTCAGTTGAAAGCCATGCCCACACAGAGGTCTCATTGACATCTCCAGATTGACAGACTAGACACCACCCCTAACTAAAGTGACCAGATTTTAAGTGGGACACCATTGACTAGGGGGAGGGGAGTTCTTGATTAGAAATTTGGTCTATATGGAGCAATAAAAATGTTCATAGAAAGCAAAGATAGTATTGTAATATATTTATTTTAATTTTAAAATGCCACGGGATGTTGTTAAATTGTTAAAAGTGGGACATCTGGTCACTTTACCCTACACTCCCAATCCTGAAATTGACACAAGATTACATGACTGTCACAACTAGGGAAAGAGTGAAATCACAGGAGGATAAAGTGGTAGGCCAATTTCATAGTGAAATTAGTTGCAGGCAGTTCAAAGAAGCATTCCTACGCATGTCCCAGAGAAAGTCAGTGCTCTTTGACTCCCTGGAAAATGGCACCTGCTCCTCTAAAACAATGCAACGCAAATAGAAATTAGCCCGACAAAATAAAACAGGAGCAACAAAAGACAATGGCAGAAGATGTCCTGTACCTAACAGCATGCATAGAAGAAGCAGACATGGTTCTGCCACAGAATGAAATTTTCAGAATGCTTGGAGTCATACAGGATATGATGGAAACAGTACAGGAAAAAAATCGAAATGATAGAGGAGATAAATTCCATATGTTAGAGAACCAACCCCGAACAAATCATCATGGGTCTGATAGGCGCAATTGCACAGTTATAACAAGTAAGATTATAGTAAAGTCATAGAAATTATGAGAGCTAGAGGTGATGAAGTCAGACACATTTCATGGCAGTATGCTCACCTCAGCCTCCCTTGGCAGTCCACGTGAAGAGGGTACTGGAGGAAGACACAGAGGGAGTACGTTTATTGCTCACAAAGGTTTAAATCTGCTTCATGGGCATGATTACAGGTAATGACATGTCACAGGGAGAGACTATACAATAGGCATACATGTCACAGGAGGGGGATATACAGTGACAGGAAGGGGATGACCTAGGGGTGTACAATTAATGGGAAGGGGAGGGCCTAGGGGTATACATGTGACAAGAAAGGTGGATCCTAGATTCTGATGGCAGTCTTAACCATGATCATCCTTGGGTGGGCTTGACCTGACTGTGCTCCTACAAGGAAGTAGTCTACTACTATCCTTTTCAGAAGAGAGTGGGCCCTACTTAGGATGGGACAGACTATGCAGCCTGGTTGCTTTGGATGCCTGATAACTTTTAGGAAGAATAGCCCCTGATCTACATTTTCTGATCTCCAAGTGTGTAATCATATGCCAGTGTATCAAGTGACTTAAGTGTGGCATATATTTGGGGGAGACAAGTTGGGAGAAATCTTTCTGTTTCCACATCTATACAACAAAGGGAAATGTAGGCACTTAGGCATGAGATAATGAAAACCAGTAGCAGACTCACAGACTTTACCAATCGACTGGAGGATGCAGAGAACCTCACCAGTGACCTAGAGGCCAGCTAAGCAAACTTTAGCAAATGCAAACAAAAATCTGTTAAGATTATCAAAGAAGCTGAAGAAAAACTAACACCTATCTCTGATGCTTTGAAGAGGAACATCAGAATTATTAGATTCCCAGAGGAGGGCACAGCAAAGAAGTCATCTGCAACAACAGTGAGAGAAGTCTTGGAAGAAAACGTCCCCATATTGATGAATGAAAACCAGGCAACCACTCAGGAGGCTGAAAGAACACCAGCTAGACTTACTTCCAAGAAGTCACCAAACCACATAATAGTTAGCTATCCAACTTTGAAGAAAAGGAGAAAATCATGAGCGCAGATAGGGAAAAACACAAAATCACTTATAAAGATTCCCAAATAAGAATATGACCAGACCTATCAGCTGACATTATGAAGAAGAGGAAAGAATGGAGTAACATTTCCCCAAAATTGAAGGAAAGTAACGCAAACCCAAGAATACTCTCCCCAGTCAAATTATCTATCAAGATAGATAGAGAAGTAAGAGTCTTCCCAGACAAGGAAAAATCCAAAGAATACATTAGAAGAACCCCTACAAAAGATCCTTGCTGACCAAGTATGGGCAGAAGAACAGCACTCACCAAGCATAAATAAGAGTTCACCACATAGAGCAACATCACCCAGAGGGCAGAAAAGAGAAAACAGCCCCCAAGATAGCAATAGCTTAAGGGTGGAAAGAAGTCAAGAATGAAACACACATATACAAAATGCAACATACAAACAAGAAAAACAACCAATCAATCTACTGCTTACAGAAGACACATCTTGAGACTACAGACAAAAATAGCCTGGGGATCGAAGGCTGGAGAAAAAGCAGGTATTGCAATCCTTATCTCAGGTAAAATTGATTTCAAGGTGCAAACCATAAAAAGAGATAAGGAGGGACACTATATAATTATGTCCACATGCTGGGACATAAGGCAAATCTACATAAATTTAAGCACATTGATATCATAGAGACTCCTCTCTCTGACCACTGTGCTTTAAGGCTGGAAATTATAGGAAGATGAAGAAAAGAAGAGCAAGCAATTGGAGGATGAATAACTCTCTATTGCAAAGGGAGTGTGTACTGGCCTAGATCAGAGATGAAATTAGGAAATTTCTAGAAACCAATGAGAATGATAACATGAAGTTTCAAAACTTAGGGGACACAGCAAAGGCAGTTTTCAGAAGTTTTATAGCAATACATGCACATATAAAAAAGGAAGAGAGATTTATGATTGATATGCTGGCACTAAATTACAGCAACTAGAGTAGAGTCAACAAGACAGTTCTACTAACAGCAAAAAAAGAAGAAAGAAAGAAAAAGAAAATCAGGGCTGAGATTCAGGAGAGGTAAAAAAATTTATTTATTCATGAGAGGTGGAAAAAAATTAATGAAGCTCAAAAAAAATTAATGCTCCTAAAAGTTGAGTTCTTTGAAAGAATAAACAGAACCGACAAACTGCTGACAAGCCTAACCATAAAAAGGAGGAAAAATTTCAATTGCTAGGGTCAGGGATGAAAGAGGGGGCATTACAACAGACCCTAATGGAATCAAAAGGATAATTACATAGTACTATGAAGGACTGTACTCCAATGAATTCAACAACTTGGAAGACGTGGACAAATACTTGGAAAAACAATCCCTCCCTAGACTATCCCCAATGGACGTCAAATATCTCAAAAGACCCATAGCAAGAGAAGAAATGGACAAGGTTCTCAAGGGATTATCAACAAAAAAAAAAGTCCCCTCAACCCTATGACTTCACAGGAGAATTCTACCAAGCATTCAGGGAAGAATTAACACCAATCCTAAACAAACTCTTCCAGAACATACAAAAAGATGGCAAATACCCAAACTCCTTCTATGAAGCTAGTATAACTCTGCTACTGAAACTGGGCAGGGATCCCACAAGAATTGAGAACTAAAGACTAATATCCTTAATGCTTCAACATATGAAAGACCATTAGTATCATTTGCTACATTGACATGAAAAAGTATAAAAACCACATAATATAGATAGATGTGGAAAAAGTATTCAATAACATCGAACACCAATTCCTGTTTAAGACACTCAAGAAGATAGGAATGGAAGAAAAACTCCCCAAGATAATACAAGCTGTATATGAAAAACCAATAGCCAACATAGTAGTTAATGGATGAAAGAAGAACACAATCCCACTGAAAAAGGGAACCAGACAAGGATGCCCCTTGTCCCCACTCTTATTCAATATCATACTGGATGTTTTAGCTAACAGCATAAGGCAAAGAAAAAGACATCAAAGGTATTCATCTGGGGAAGGAAGAGGTGAAACTATTGTTATTTGTAGATGATATGATTTTATGTATATAAGTCCTAAAAGCTCCACAAGGGGAGTATTGTAAGCAATAGATAATATGGCAGAGTGGCAGGATACAAGATTAAAAAACAGAAGTCTATCACACAGTTATACACATCAGATAAGACCACAGAAGAGGAGATCAAAAAGGTTGTACCCTTCATATTAGCCAAGCACAAATTGAAATATCTAGGGATATACAAAACACTATTACAAGAAACCAAGAGTGACCTCAACAAATGGAAGATTATCCCATGCTCGTGGATTGGAAGACTCCACACAGTAAAGATGTCAGTTCTGCCCAAGGCATAATATAAGTTTAACACAATCCTGATACAATTACCCTCACCTTTCTTCAAAAAATGGAAACAAAAACCTGATTATCAACTTCATGTGAAAACAGAAGAAACCCCGGATTAGCAGAGAACTCCTCAAGAAGAAGGACACAGTGGGAGAACTTGCTTTATCTGACCTTTAGCACACATTTGACCACAGTTACAGTGGTCAAAACTGCATGGCATTGTTATAATGACAGATACTCAGATCAATGGAAAAGAACGGAAAACCCAGAAATAAAATCATCAGCACACAGACAACTGATCTTTGATAGGGCCCAAAAATATCAAATAGGAAGAAGATGTCTTCTTCAACAAGTGTTGCTGGGGAAAAAATGGAGCTCACCTGCAGAAAAATGAAGCAACGCCTTTATGTCACTCCATGCACAAGAATAAACTCAAGGTGGGCCACAGACCTTGAAGTAAAATCCCAAAGTATTAGGGTCATCAATGAGGGAATTAGGACCAATCTGAGAACTTTGGAACTTCACAAATAGAAAAGGACACAAATGCAGATGACTCACAAATATCTGACAAGTCAGATATACTGAAGATAAGTTCTGTGTACGTAGAAAGAATTCACCAAGAGTAATAAGAGAGTCCACGGGCTGGGAAAACATCTTTAGCAATGACACATCAGACAAAAGCCGTATTACTAAAATCTACAATACTCTGCTAGCTTCCAATAAGAAGAAAAACTAATTGCCCACTGAGGAAGTGGGTAAAGAACCTCAGCAGAAGTTTCACAAGGGCAGAAATCTGAATGACCAATAAACATGTTCCTGATTTTTAGGCATAAGAGAAATGCAAATTACAACAATGAGATATTATCTAACACCTTCAAAGATAGTCTAATTCAAATAAGAAAGCAAGAAGTGCTGGAGGGGCTGTAGTGAGACAGGAACTCTCATTCACTGCTGGTGGGCTTGCACATATGTACAGCCACTATGGAAAGCAATTTGGCAATATCTAAAAGAGATGGAAATTGAGCTACCATCTGATCCAGCAATCCCCCTACTGGGTATACACCCAGAAGAGGCAAGAAACAAACCGTGGCCAGACATCTGTGCTCCATTGTTCATCGTCGTACAATTGCAAGGAGTTAGAAATAACCCAAATTTCCATCAACTAACGAATGAATTAAATAGCTGTGGCACATACACAATGGAGTAGTACGCATCCCTAAAAAGCAGTGATGAACGCATGAAGCTCATTGCTACCCGAGAAAAACTGGAGGAAATTATGCTAAGTGAAGTAAGCCAAAGCACAAAAGGACAAGTACAACAAGAGTCCACAGAGGTAAGCTTAAAAAAATGCAAAAGGGGCATAGGGATAAAGCTACTGTATACAAACATTTCTGGGGTGAGGTCTAGGTAGCATGGCAGAGGTCAGACCAAATCCAGGGATACATATGGTAGCCAACTGAAAAAAGAAAAAAATGGTTAGTGGAAGAACAGGGCACTAACCCACACAATGGGAGGGTATTATTTATATCTTCACAGGGATAGAGGGACCAGATTTCAACCCTGTGCTCCAAGATGTGAATGCAGCATACTGGCATACAGAAGGAACCAGTAGAGAGGTCTGAGGGGCCTGCTCCAGTCTCCACTCTGTGGACAGCCATCCCTCCCCCCAGGAGAATTTACTTTAGAGGACAGCACTGAAGTTACAGCTCAGGGTGAGGGATGTGTTTTATTAAGGCACACAGAAGTAAATGAAAGGGGAGGAAGAGAGACTGAATTATATCTTGGCCCATTAAACCTTGAGGATGATATCTCTGCTCAGAGTAGTCAATGCTCACAGAGGACCATATGGCCGGCCCCACTATGAGGCACAACATCCCTCACTCACCTATAACCCTATAGGGGACAACATTGGAGACACAGTGTGGGAGTTGTGCCTGATCTGAACCCACTACACTGAGGTAAAACACTAAGGGCATGCAGCAGAACAATGAAGTCTCCAGGGAATACCAAAAATAGACTTTGGGGTCAAGGTGTGGCAACCCATCAACCTGGACTGGAAAACAGTCCTAAAGTTCAACAAACAGACCTTGAACTATTTACAGGCTTTTCTTTCTTTCTTGGTCAATAGTGGTTTTTTTGTTTTTGTGTAAATTATTATCTCTGCAAGATAGGATAGATGATCTGGAGGTGGATTTACTTGTTTAATGGAACTGATGGTTCCGGGGGGACACGGGAGAGGAGGAGGTGGGGGAAAGGAAGTGGGTGTTAGTAAACCCAGGGACAAAGGAACAACAAGTGATCCAAAATCGGTGGTGAGGACGGTGTAAGAGGCCTGGTAGGGCTTGATCAAGTGCAATGTAACTGAGAGGAATTACTGAAACCTAAATGAAGGTTGAGCATGATAGTGGGACAAGAGAAAGAAATAAGAGGCAAAGGACATTTACAGAGATCTAAACATAGGCATGCACATATATAAATATATTTCTATATGACGAGGGGGAAATAGATCTGTTTGCATATATTTATAGGTTTAGTATTAAGGTAGCAGATGGACATTGGGCCTCTATTTAAGTACTCCCTCAATGTAAGAATATTTTGTTCTATTAAACTGGCATTCCAAGATGCTAATCTTCCTGACATATCACTGAAGACAAAGTGGGTGCATAAGCAAATGTGGTCAAGACAGCTGATGATGCCTGCAATATAGCCTCAGGGTTCTTATAGGATTGAAGGTAAACATGCAGCCATCTAGCTGAGAAGCAAAAAAGCTCACATGGAAGAAGCACACCAACCTGTATGATCACAAGATATCAGTGGGATCAGTTATCAGGCATCAAAGAACAAAAAATCATAACATTGTGAATGAGGGGGTGTGCGGAGTGGAGACCCAAAGCCAATCTATAGGCAACTGGACATCCCCTTACAGAAGGGTTGCAGGGAAGAGATGAGCCAGTCAGGGTGCAGTGTAGCAACGATGAAACATACAATTTTCTTCTAGTTCTTAAATGCTCCCCACTGCTTCAATCAGATCGCAATTTTACCTTACAAATCTGGCCTAGACCAGAGGATGTACACTGATACAGATATGAACTGGAAACACAGGGAATCCAGGACAGATTAATCCCTCAGGGCCATTGGTGAGAGTGGTGATACTAAGAGGGTGGAGAAAAGGTGGGGTAGAAAGAGGGAACACATTACAAGGATCTACATATCACCCCCTTCCTGTGGGACAGACAACAGAAAAGTGGATGAAGGGAGTCATTGCACAGTGTAACACATAGAAAAGCAATAATAATTTATAAATTATTAAGTCTTCATGAGGGAGAAAAATGAGGAGCTGATGCCAAGGGCTCAAGCAGAAAGCAAATATTTTGAGAATGATGATGGTAACAAATGTACAAATGTACAAATGTGCTTGACACAATGGCTATATGTATAGATTGTGACAAGAGTTGTATGAATTCCTAATAAAATGATTAAAAATAATAGTAATAAAAATAAAATGTGCCACCAGGGCAGTGATGCCTAAAAAAATAAAAAATAAAAAAAAATAAAATGTGGAAAAGTGAAGAAAGAACAGAAAAAGGAGCACAATGGAAGAAAAAAAAGGAACAAAACTTATTTTACTAAGGCTGAACAACCCCTGCTCAGAGACCCACATCCCTCAAAAGGGGAAGTGAGTCATGATTTTTCTAACTACAGTAAATAAAGTATGCTTACATTAAACAAAACAACAGCAGTCAAGACCCACTGCCAGCAAGTCCAGGCTGACTCATAGCAACACCTGTGGGTTTCTGAGACTGGAACTGTTTATGGGAGGAGAAACCCCTTTCTTTCTCCCTCAGAGCTGTGGGTGATTCTGTTCTATCAGCTGTGTAGATAGAAGCCCAACTGGTAACCACTGCAGTACCAGGGATCCCCAGGCAATGGGGTTGTATTTGCATTAAGAGGTCCTGTGGTGCTGTGGGTTAAGTGTTGGGCTGCTAACCTAAAAGTCTCTGGTTCAAAATCACCAGCTGCTTCATGGGAGCAAAAGGGTGGCTTCTGTAAAGTTACACAGCCTCAAAAACCCTCTCTTTGGCGATCAGGCTGCAATGAATCAGAAACAATTGAGGTTTGCTATGGGGAAGCTTTGTTTAGACTCACATTAGAGATAGAAAAAGAGCTCAGACTTAGGAAGTCCTTTAATTAATTCTAAACCAATGTTTCCCCCTCTCTTCGTGGATTTTCTTAAAACTATGGGAAGAATGAAGTAGTCAATAAGTTTAGAAAACTTAAAAATCTGACCATGTTCTTTGTATACTGTGGATGCCATATGTAGGTGGTCACGGAAAGTTCTATTTCCTCTATCAACCTGCCCACCCATATTACTTCAGCTCGTTAATTGTTTGCCAGCTAGGAGAGAAGGTTCTAGACATTGTAAAGGTAGGCCTGATTGCACAGTGGTTAAGGCATCCAACTGCTAATCAAAATGTTTTTGGTTCACAGGTGTATGATGGATTCACCTGACTCCATAAAGATTTATAGCCGCAACTACTGTTGCAGCTACAAACCTGCAATAGTAGTGGTATATGATGTTTGGATTGACATGCAGGTTGGAGGGGTATGGACGGGAGAGTGAGAGTATTTCCATGAATATATGTAGATCTGACAAACATTATTTATGTATTTGTATTAACATTCGTTTCAAATATATCCATGAATGAGATGGAGCATATAGGAACCAGGTTCTGACAATGTCTTAGATATAACCCAACACCTTGAGGGAATAGTTCCTGAGCCTAGGAGATCAGGACCATCGTCCAGGGAGACACCAAGGCCAACTAGCATAAGACAGTTCACAAGACAAGGTTCTATATTCCTGCTTTGATCAGTCGATCTCACTGCACAGGCTTCTAGGAGCTTCTTTTCTTCCCAGATCCCCCAACCCCCCCCCCCCCCCCGCCTTGTGCTCCATATTACTGTGGTAGCAGTAACTCACATTGTTTCCACAGACCCACGACTGGGCCCTTGGAACTTTCTGAAATCACGTTCAGAGAAAGGAAGCCCACTCTCAACATTGCAAAAAGAAATGGGCTGAGGAAAAGGTACAGAAGAACTTGTCCTTGGTGGTCTTCCTCTTTTTCACTGAGCCTCCACCCTCCCAACCATAATGTGTAGCTTCAGTCTTCTTTCTTTCTTTTTCTTCTTCCTTTAAAAATCATTTTATTGGGAGCTCTTACAGATATTATTACGATCCATAGATCAGCTAGGTCAGGCATGATTTTTACAATTGCTACCACCATCAGTTTCAAAACATTTTCTTTTCTCTTCAACTCTGTGATATCAACTCCCCTTTCTGATAGCATGTCCAAAGGCTGCCTTGCCATATTCACTTCTAAGGAGCACTCTGGCTGTACTTCTGACACAGATTTGGTAGTGCTTCTGGCTGCCCACGGTACTCTGAAATTCTTCCTGAAATTATGTGACTGTAAGAGACTGAAAATAAGGATCCCATGAGACATAATGGGTTAAGAATTGGGCTGCTAACCTTGAGGCCAATGGCTTACACTCACCAGCTGCTCTTTGGGAGAAAGCCGAGGCTAACTGGCCCCATAAAGGTTTATAGCCTGGGAAATCCTAAGCATAATTTCGACTCTATTCTACAGAGTCGCTGTGAATTGTAATGTCCTTATGACAGTGAGTTTCTAAGTAACTCAAGCGCCTTCGGAGTAGAAAAAGAAAAGGAAAAAGAATAATAGAGAAGTTTTGCGACTGGCATAAATAAATCTGGCTTCTGGATGTTAACTTGTTGTGTACCCTGGGCAAATCATTTGGATCCTTGAACTCTCACTTGTAAGCACCAAATCTTACAGAGGTGAAGCGATTTAATGGAAGGAATAATACAACCTCTCAATGAATCCTAGCCCAGTTACTACTGGGGTCAACTTTCTTCTTCTCTTTGAAAGTTAGCTTCTATTTACAAGCAAAATGAAGATACCTATTTACCTATTTAATATATCTCTAAGTAGCCCTGATGTCACAATGGGTCAAGTGTTGAGTTGCTAGCCCAAAGGTCACTGGTTTGAACACACCATTGGCTCCTGGGGAGAAATATAAGATGTGTAGTCTCAGGAATCCAGTGGAGGCAGTTCTACTCTATCCTATAGGGCCACTGGGAATGGGAACCAAGTCAACAGGAGTAGAGTATGTTCTAAGGAGTCACTGCGTGACTCCAATGTGGAGTGTTGAACTACCCATCTAAAGCTTGGTAGTTGGAACCCACCCAGAAGTTCCTATAAAGATAAGCCTCAGGGTCTGCTTCTGAAAGGCCCCAACCATGGAGCACAGTTCTTTTCTGCACCCATATGGTCTCCAGGAGCTGGAGTTCATGGGACGAAAACTAGCATTGACTACAATATGTTTCTGGAGGAGTTCCTGGGTGGTGCAAAGGTTAACATGGTCTACTGCCAACTGAGAGGATGGTGATTCCAGCCCATCCAGAGGAGTTGGGGGAGAAAGGCCTGGAGATCTACTCCAGCAAAACCAGCCCATGAAGATCTTGTAGAGTACTGTTCTTCTCTGACTCACATCTGTTTGAAGCAGATGTAACAGCAGCTGGTTTAACAGAGTCCTTGTACACAGTGGATATTTGATTTTATTTCTCATTTCTCTTGTTTGAGGAAGAGACTCCATCTAAAATTAAGGTCTCAGCTCGACATACTTATTTTTTTAAGCAAATGAATGGAAAACAGGTAAATTGCATATGTGGCAGAAAAAGAATATTCACCAAACGGCTGAACTGTGACTGTAACAGTTCTCCTGACTTTAAGATGTCCAATCCCCTCAATAACTTATTGCTTACTTATTATGGTGCTAAACTTAATATAATAATAATAAGGGGAAACATTCTTCTTTAGTGTGAATTTTATCTCCATAAATTATTTGTTTTCTCATTTAGCCTCATGAAATAGTCCAATTATACAGAAATTGAGTGATGATCTTTGTGATTTGTTCCTGAGCATTGGGAAGGTTCAGGAAGAAGGATTAGCACTTGCTTCTCTTTAGAAGTCCCTGAGTGATGTGATGAAGAAACTAAATGGTGCTTAGCTATCAGAAAGAATAGTGTCGGGGTCTTAAAGACTTGCCTTCAAACAAGCAGTCATCTAAGTGAGGTGTCAACTAAGTCCTCATGGAAGCAATACACCATCCTGAGTGATCCAGGGATTTGTAAATAACATCATCTAAATCCAGGAGGGAATGATATCAGAGCTTAACTTATGAACTAGTTTATAGAAGTCTATGGGTGACAGTGGAAGTCTCAGATTCATTTGCAGGATCTACACATAGATTGAGCCTCTGGTGACTTCTCTCTGATCATAGTCAAGGGAGGTGAATAGCCTGGTTATCAGATAGAGAGCATTGTAGAGAACACCTATAGTCGATTAAAATGTGACATCTGATTTGGATGGTTGAAGTGTTACATCTAACTTGATCCCCTACTTACCACATATGAAGTTCTAGCAGTTAAAAAAAGGGGGGAATACTTCATGTGGATGAAGCTTCTAGTGGATCCCATCTGAACATAGACAAGGGATGTGAAGAGCATTGATATCATACAGAGTGCAGAGGAAAGGGGATTACAAAAGATATGACTAGACTAAATCTAACTCCTTATTGTTTGACCTCCCTTTTGACCCATCTTAAAGTAGTTCTCATTTTTAATATTTTCTGTTTCCAACAGGGAGTTCTCCCTATTTTATTATTGTTGTTAGGCTTCATGACTCGTTGCTTTGTACTTTTGTATAGTTTTTGGTATGTGAAATCCAGTATGAGCGAATATTAACGGTTCCTTGGGAGTAAGGTGTGGGCAGGTGTGTTAGTCTGGGTAGACTAGAGAAACAAATTCATAGATGCTTATATGTCTATAAGAAAGAGGTTTATATAAAAGAGCAACTGAATATTGAGGAAACAACCTAGCCTAGTCCAGATCAAGTCCATAAGTTTGATATTAGCCCCTATGTCCAAAACCAATCTATAAATTCCTTTTCAGACTCACACAACACATGCAGTGACGCTGAATGCAGGAAGATCACTGGCCAGTGAGTGGAAAGGCTTGTGGATCCAATGGCAGTGGAAGCATCTCAGCACAAGCAGGGCTCTCCACGCGGCTCCTCCAACTTCAGAGCTCTGGTATAGCTCCATGGGTCTTTTCCTCAGGAATGTCTCCCATGGAGTGAGTGCAGATCCCACCTCCAGAGAGCTATTTATCGCCTTAGCGCCTCCAAATGAGGTCATCAAGCTGCGAAGACCTGATTGACAGGCTAAACTCCACCCCTTCACATTGACAGCAGACTATCTAACTACCACAGTACTGGGTTGGCGGGAAATGGGGAGCTAATAAGGAGTAGTACAGGAAAAAAGAAAATGTTCTAAATTCGGGTGCAGAAATGATTTTACAATACTTCTTGATATGATGAAACTATTGAATTATATAATATTTGGACTATATCCCAGCAAAACTGTTATCTATCTATTCAAATAGGCCAGAGCAGCTGTAAGAAATGTTGCTATCTCGAATAACCTGCTGACAGCAGGGACTGCCTTGTTTTTCATTACAAAGAGAGTGGGTCGTTTGTCAGACCCTGGGAGAAGGTGAACCCACCCACAGAAGGGAAAGTGCCAAGAACGCTGCCCCTCAAAGCAGAGCGTGACTCTGCTCTGGCGGATTTCAACTTTCCTTTTGAACGGAGGCTTTGCTGAAAGCCTCTGAGCGTTGAATTTTATTTTATTTTATTTTCTATTTTTTTCCTTTCCACATCACTGCCCTGATGGGAGCAGGAGACCCACTCTTGCTGCTGGATTTGAACCGCCAACCCTGTGGGCTACAGTCCCGCACACAACCACTGCGCCACCGGGGCTCAGCCTGAGCGTCGAATTTTATATCTTGCCACTTACCCTTATAACATTCGCATCCCATCCTGTTCCACAGCCTCCTTGACACCATATTAAATGGCCACGTAATCTTTTAGTGAGAATGGCAGTTTATTTAAGTGTGGCTCTGTGAGCCGCTGAGCCGCTTCCCACTTTTTACTATCTCACCAGCATGATAGCAGACATCTTTATGAGCAAGAGTTTTCTGTACTGAAGGTTAAGGGGCTGGAGGAAATCACTGCTGGCGTGCTTATGAGGCCCCAACCCTCTGTCATTTATTGGTCGGGCCCTTGCAAAATGTTCCTTTTGTTTATTTCAGTTGCAGTCACTGCAAGTCAGAGCTGACATGACGGCAGACCTGGTTTGGTGGACTGGATTCTATTGAAAAGGGAAAACATGAAAGCATTTATAAAGCACAGCAGTTGCAAGTGAGTGTTATCCGTGTTGTCCAGGATGCAGCACTGCAGATGGAGGCAAGCGACACAGACCGGTCCGGTGTTACTCAGAGGAAATGCTGTTTGAGGCTTGCTGTACATTTTGGGAAACTTTCAAAAGATGTGATTACTGACATTGACTGCTGTGGATATATGTTTTTATACATGCATAATGTTTTTATGTTGCCTTTGTCATCTAGGGATAGTTCCTAGATGTCCGGGCACATTTGCCCATGTGGGCTTTCTAGTTCTTGTTCACACAATTAAGTTATCCCATCTCCTTTCATGGGCTTTTGGGTTCATTCCAAGCTTCTTCCCAATTCAAACTATGTTACCGTGGAATTTCTTGTCTCCACGGTTGATTTTTTTAAATGAGTATTTAGTGCTGTTAGCGCATGACTCTGAAAAGCATTCTCCGCCAACCTGTTCTCTCACCACGTCCTTGAAAGGCACAGTATTTAAATGCCACTTAGATTTTGAAAATTCCAATCGAGCTATTGCCAATAAAGCCAGGTTAAAATTACAACGATCTTTTATTTCCTGTAGAAGAATGAGTCTTTTCCTCCAGATGGGACATAAAGCTCCTTAAATTGAAATTCATTGCACGGCAGCTCCGAGAGCCCTTAACAGATGGAAGAGCAATCTCATTTGTGCAGTTATGTCATTCGTGATGATCATGAAACCCTTTAGAGGGCACCAGGCAGAAGGTGGACAGAAGAGGGGTCTGCGGCAAAGGCAGGCAAGGGGTCTGTGGATGTACAACAGCCGTGTGTGAGTGAGTGAGTGTGTGTGTGTGTGAGCGTGTGTGTGTTAATTTGCCAGAGCTAACTAAGCCCAGCCTCTCAGATCCGTGCAAGGCAACCTGGCTCTCATGTAATAACTAGCCTTGGGTGTTGCAAGTCAAACAGTTGGTTTCCCGTTGGAGTTCCAATAGTGTCCTGTTTAATGACTGCGGGGAGGGTCATTCCCTCTCTAGGAAAGTCTCATTTTCACAAGCGTGCAAGACAGCCACCGAGTCTCCTTGGAGGGCATATTACCATTTCTCTAAAGAGATAGATACGGAGTGCCGTGTGCCCAGAGTTGTTCTACGCGGTACAGATAACAGCTGCAAACAGAAGAGATGCGAGTTTTGTTTGTTGTTTTCTGTTTCTTTCTCTCTCCAAGGAGACATGATGGGTCTCTTCGTTGGCAGTGATCACCGGATCTACTAGCATGGAGTCAGCCACCGCACCCCAGGATAGCCTTCTGGTACGCTGCATCTCGGTCTCTCCTTTCCACTCTTGTGAAGAGTTACAGCCTCAAATCCATGGGGCGACCCTACCCTGTTCTGTAGGGCGGCTACAAGTCTTTCTCAGTCCAGCAGCAGCGAGCTTGGTCTTTGGCTTAGCCTAGCAACGCAGGTTTATATCCCTGCCAATTCATTTGCCAATCAAAAGGCATTTGGGTGAGCTTATTCATCCAACAAGGTGCTGTTTCTTCTGCCATATATGGTGCCCTCCTTGCTAAAGTTTGCATCTATCTTTTCCTTCTTTTCCCTCTCTCTCCCTCTCATTTTTCTTCCATCCCGTCCCCTCTTCTTCCCCATCCCCCTTCTTCCTATGGCCTATTCTCCAAAAGCTCCCAGGGCCTTCCTGTCAGTTCTGACTCACGGTGACCCTGCAGGACAGGCTAGAATCGCCCCCTGTGAATTTCTGAGACTGTAACTCTGTATGGGACCAGAAAGCCCTGCTTTTTGCTCAAGGGGCAGCTGGTGATTTCGAACTGCTAACCTCGTGGTTAGCAGCCCAGTTTCTAACCACTATGTCACCAGGGCCCCAATTGCCTCTTGTATGACCTAAAGCAATCTGCCAGCACAGTGGTGGCACACAATCGGTGCAAATGAAAGTTTGTGGAAGAGATTGTTTCCAAATACGTATTAATGGTCTAAAGTGCAAGCATGGGGACAACTTTGGGGCATGCAAGGTAATTCAAATACTCTATTTTCAAGGATGTCAGATCTAGTGAAGAGTCAGGCATATCAATAAGGAAGATGATGAGTGCTTTCAGGATTGCAGAGGACTCTGCTGCTCTCCCTCTCTAAGGTTGCCCTCCTTGCCAGTTGCTGTCTGACCTTTAACTTCGGTGGATGCTTTGAACTGACCCAGAGGCATGCGGAAGGAAAGCCGTGGTGCTCTGTGGGCATTCAGGTTGGAGCCAAGGAAACTGCTTCGCACTTGGTTCCACTCTGTGCACAGGGGGTCACCGTCAGTTGCATGAACTTGATGGCACCCCGTAATAACACGTTGCCCTCTCCCATCGTCCTGTTTATTTAGCACCCCCCAAACCTTTTTAAGCGACCTAAAATTAAAAGCACAGATCATAAAGAATTCAAAACATCACTTCTCTCTTTCTCCTTTTCAAAAGTGAGCCAGAGGTTAGTTTTTCTACCTTTTACAAGAGTGGTTTGGAGACGGCATGGAGAAGTGTTTCATCCTCGTCTGCAAAGGAAGCATACATATTTCAGGACACAATGGAGCGCTTCTCCTTATAGTCCATCATTCTGTTTCTCTACACAGAAGTTTCTAGCTGTAGTCCGAAAATAACACTTAAAAATGATAGCCAAACTCCTAGTTCTCTGACAATTCTTACCAATGGAGCTTTTCTGCTGGTACGTTTTGGAGTAGCTTCTCGATAGTCGTGGCTTTGAGGACTAAGGTGCTTCTGATCCACACCAGGTTAATTTTAATCTTCTTGAAGACACAGCAAGGCAATGAACGAGGAAGACTGAAGAGGAACTGATGCATTTGAATCACTGTGCCAGGGAAGCAGATAGACTTATCAGGAACTGACAGACCAGACCAAACTCACTGACCTCCAGTCAGGACTGACTCTGAACACCCCACTGTGAGTTTCCGAGACAGAAACTGCTGACAGTAGATCACCCCATCTTTCTCCCAAGGAGTTGCTGATAGATTTGAACTGTCCGCCAATTGGACCAATGTCCAACATGTAACCACTACATCACCAGGCCTCCTGAATGGACAGAAGTACAGATAAATGTGTGTTGGCAGTAGAAGTACCTTGGTTAGAGGTGAGAATGGCAAGACTTTATCTCACGTACTTTGGGCAAGTCATCAGGAGGGACCAAGTCCTGGAGGAAGACGTGGTGCTTAGCAAAAGCAGAGGGTCGACCAAAGAGAGGCAGATCCTCAGGGAGATGCATTGACTTGGCAGCGGCTGCAGGGACTCAGACAGACGGACTTTGAGGATGGCGCCGGATGGAGCAGTGGTTAACAAAAGTAAAGTCATATGAGTTGGAACTGACTCACCAGCACCTGAAACAAACAAACAAACATAAACCCATGCACAACGATTTTAGTTACAACAGGGACGATTTTAAAAGTTAAAAGAATCCTTTGGTATAATTTATGCTTAAATTTGCTTCCAGTTCAAGCCCGTGGTGGACTAGATACAGGGTCAGATTATCTAATTATTGAGGTGAAGAAGGACTTATCTTGGGTTGCTTACTGGGACAATCCCAGATTTTTTTGCTACCACATAAAAGATTCTGCTGTTCGGTATGGCTGCCAGCTCACTCTCTCTGCCAACCACCCTGCACCTTAAAAAAAAAAATCGAGGCTTCTTTTCAAATGGACAATCTCACCTGAGTGCACTAGTTTACCTGGGTGCTATGGTGGAAGAACATGAGAGACTGTTTGCTACAGGTTAGTTAATCAGCACAGGAGCAGAAGTAATTTGTTTCCCTAGCCAACAGCCATCGCTGTTCTCAGGGAGCCTGGCTGGCGATTGCTACAGACTTACCGTGGTCCTTAGGGCCCTAGGGTTGATTCTGACTCAACGCTGCCCCATTTGCAGCAGAAGGAAACGCCAGCCCATCCTGCACCCCCTCACAATTGTTGTCATGTTGGCACCCACCATGCCAATCCATCTTGGAGTGGGCCTCTATTTCTCTGCCCCCGACTTCACGAAGGGTGATGTCCTACTCCAGGGATGGGGCTTTCCTGACAGGATGTTAAATCGTTCCCCTTCTAGTGTTGCGTCGTAGGACAGAGTATAAGTCCCTTTGCTTGGCATTTTCCATAGAGACACATTGAGATGTGTGGCAGTACGTATGCAAAGTGATTTCCTCTTAGGTCACTTTGAATGTCTGACCCATAGATGGCAGCAAGCGACTAACTACTCTGCCGGACAAGCCAGTCTTCCAATCCCTTTCCTTAGATTCTCACTCGCCCACTCTCGTCGGTGATAAAATCCTGGCTCTGGTGGTGTAAGGGTTCAATGCCAGGATGCTGAATGACATGCCAGCAGTCCTGCCTGACAGGCACTCTGGGAGAAAAGGGTGGTTCTTAGCTTCCATAAAGATTACAGCCTTGGAAAACTAATGGCACATCTACTCCACCTCATGGGGTTGCTGGAACCCATGCCCTGGTAATACATAGGTGGGTGCTTTGCTGGTGAGCCGACATGGAGTTTGTCTTCTACCTACAGGAACCCCGCGCACATCTGGAAGGTGGCGCTGGAGAAGAATATGGAAAGCACTGCTTAAAAGACCAACAAGTCTGGAAAGAAGGACAGCCAGAGCGCCCTGGCTTGGAGGCCAGGATGGTGAAAGACATCTTCCACACGTTGGACCCGTTGTCAGGAGAGACCTGTCCCTGTGCAAGGATGTCGTGTCTGCTACAGGGGAGGGACGGTGTAAGTGAGGAAGACCCTTGACGCATTGGATTGACACCGTGGCGACAACCATGGCTCAGGCGTGGGAACGATTGTGAGGGTGGGGCAGGTCCGGGCCGTGTTTCTTTCGGTTGTGCATGGGGGCGCTATGGGTCGGTACCAACGCCACGGCCCCTAGAAGCAACAACAGCAGTGTGCCCCAGGGAGCAGGAGTCCATCCCCACCATCTCCGGGGTTGGTGGCAGACCAGGCCATTTGAATCCATAAAGCTTTCCTGATTAAATTTTGGAAGTACATCATCAGGCCTGTTTTTCCAGTTCGCCTGGGTCTGGAAGCTGGGCGGAAGCCTGGTCAGCGTCATAGCAACACACACGCCTCCGCTACAGATGGGTGGCGGCTGGATGAGTGGTGAGAATTCTCCCAGTGAACCACCTCTGCCTTATGGAAGGCTCTGGAAGACAATCGCTCCCTTTTCTGGAGTTCAGCTGCCTGAGACATGGCTTTTCTCATCAGAGTTGGACGGTGGTGTTGTGTTTTGAATGTTTGCAAGGGCCCTCAAACATGCAGCCCACCGAGGACATTTATCCGGCCGAGGCTATGACTCAGTGGCACTGAGTTTTTTGGTTTTGGTCCTACTCAGGTAATTAGCAAAGTCTGCTTCTTGTTTGTATGAAAATCTTTATGTTGATTTCTAGGTCCCTCTCCCTGCAACCCCCTTACCCCCACAAAAAAAATCAGTGGATTCATTTCATGCGTCTGTGTGTTTGTCTGGGTCCCTGAGTGGTGGAAATGATGAATGTCCTTAGCTGCTGATCAGTGGGTTAGAGGTTGGAGCCTACTCAGAGACACTTCAGAAAAAAAAGACTCAACAGTGGATTTCAGAACAATCGGGCCTTGGAAATCTTATGGCACATATGTCAGCTCTGTGCGCCCAGAGTCGTCAAGAGCCAGAATCGAGTCCACAGTCATTGTACTGTGTGTGCGCACATGCTTTTATCTTTCAAAAGATATTTGTCTAGCGCTATGCCTGATATTTTACATACACCACCTCCTTTACTCCTCGCCACTGCTCGACAGATATGATAGGATGAATCCACTTAGCCCAAGAAGGAAATGGAAGTGAAATACCTTTCTTCAGGAGCATATATCCAGCTTAAACTACTGTGTTTAGTTTAAGGAGTTTCCACTTTGTGAAAACAATTATCTTTTCCACCAGTATGCCCAGTTTATGCTGTGTGTGCTAGGAAAGCTGGATGCTTTCTATCCGTGAGGAATCTACAAGGGGCCTGCACCTCTGCACATGTGAAAAACGCATCAAGCCACATAGTCTGAGGCAAACCTAATTGTGATCATTTGAACCCTTGCCCAGGCATCCTCAAACTATGGCCCGTGGACCACATACGGCCCACCGAGGACATCTCTCCCGCTTGCTGGGTATTTTTGCCACTGTTGCCTGTCCTGTTTAGCAGCTGACTCATCTCAGGACCGCAGTGAATGTGCCCATAGGTTTTTTTTTTTTTTTTAAACTATAGTCTGGCCCTCCAAGGGTCTGAGGGACAGTGAACTGGCCTCCTCTTTCAAAAGTTTGGGGACGCCTGCCATAGACAGTTGAAGAAATGAGAGCGGGCAGAACTGGTGTGGTTGAACTCAGGATTTAATACTCTACTCTGCCCGTTTCGCCCGACTTGTGCCCTGTGGACCCCACTCCTGTCCTCCCTTGCACAAGCCGAGTGGGGGAGTCGTGAAGAGCTAGATTCTCACCCTCTCAAGGGAACTGAGAGGCTGGATCTTCCATCAGCTCGCCGGTGGTAGAAGGCGTCCCGAAGCACCAGTCATCGGCAGAAGGAGAAGCCATGGCTCACGCAGGGGCAAGAAGGACTTGGCATCATTAGCTCCTGGCAATGCATCTCAAAAGCACAGTGAGATAGTGCTGCCCGAGGAAGCTAGACTAAAACAGGCGAACCAGACTGCTGGTGAGCGTGGGGAGAAGCCAGACTCGCCCACGATGCGGGCGGGCCCGGCGAGTGAGGGAGCCCGTTTGGAACACAGTGTGGCAGTTTCCGCGAATGATTCCACACGGAGTTACCACATTAATTCAGACAGTCGACTCTTTGGCATATGAAACCATTGGTCTGTACCAAACTAAACTGTACGTGAAGGTTTATGTTGATATTACTTCTACTATTGAGTGGGGGGAAAAATGCCTACCGACTGATGGATGGATAGACAAAACCCATATATCTTCATGGAATATTATTTGGTTATAAAAATCAAGGGGGTACTGATACATGCTATAATATGGATGGATCTGGAAAGTCCTGTTAGGTGAAGGAATCCAATCACAAGAGACCTCATATTATATGATTCTTTTTCTAGGGGATGCCAAGCTAAGCAAACAGACAGAGGCAGGAAGTAGATTAGTGGTTTCTTAGGATTGGAAGAGTGAGGGTATCGTGTGGGTGATGGCTAAAATGTATACCATTTCTTATGGAGGTGAAAAAACCATTTGTCTATACTAAACTGAACTGCCTGTGAAAGTTTATGTCAATATTATTTCTACTGTTGAGTGTGTGTGTGTGTGTGGGGGGGGAGTAATGCCTACTGACTGAGAGATGGATAGACAAAACCCATATATCCTCATGGAATATTATTTGGCTATAAAAATCAACGGGATACTGAGACATACTGCAACACGGATGGATCTACTTTAAATGTGTGTGTTGTATGGTTTGTGAAATACATCTTAATACTATCTCTCTCTAGACATACACAAACACACACACACTACCACCACCACCACCTCCCCCCTACCCCCCCCCCCCCCCCCCCCCCCCCCCCCCCCCCCCCCCCCCCCCCCCCCCACACACTCTGTTGCCTGACTTAGGTTTCTTTATCCAAACAGCATAGGACACCAGCACTGTACAGACGGCAACCCAACGCTCACACCAATCCCTGTTACCACCAGACATAGAACTCTACTTTGTGGGAGTCTGTGCAGCTTGGGGGACCGGGAGCTGAAGCATCAGCCTTGCTTTTCACCTTGACCTTAGGGCCAGCAGAGCCTCAGACCCTTGGCAATACCTGTCTGAGTCCGCTTGCCAAGCTTGGGGTGGACGTTGCAGGACAGTCCACTGAGCTTGTGGTTGGCGCCCATTGGGATCTTAGCCTTGATCTCTGTGGGCTCCACCAGAACCTGATTAACCTCGGCACGAGCCACCATGACCTTGGTGCTGTTGTTGGGCATTTTCTTCAGGCCTTTCTCGGTGGGGGTTTTTCTTGGGGAAGCGTGTGGTCCTCAGGAACTTGGGATCGGCCCCCTGCAGAGATGCCTATCGTTGTGATTGGGGTTCTCCCTGCCATTTCTGTGCCGTTCTGGGGTGGGTTAGGCATGGTGTGGTTCTTGTGCTTGGCCAGATCTGCACGGATGCCTGCAGCAACCAGAGCGCCTGTTTTTGGAAGCAACCAGAAGAACACTGTTTTTGGAAGAATCCATAGCCAGCTATCGGGGGATCCAACTGATTGCTAATGGTTTTGTCTGCTTTTTTGATGTTTTTTTTTTAAACCTGCTTTGTGTAGCATTTACTTGCCAGAGACTATTCTAAGCACTCCACATATGTTCCCTCTTGTAATCTTCGTACTAGTTCGGTGAGCGAAGTATTTTCCACGTGGCTATTTTACAGATAGGCACACCAAGTCACAGAGTGAAGAAGGACAGGCAACAGGGGGACTTAGCCCCGTAGACCTGGCATGGCTTCGGAAGCTCTGTTCTCTCTCGTCTGCCATAGATGCTTTCTGGGAGGTGGAGGTGTTCTGGGTGCTCATCTAGGCCGTTTGGTATCTGGAGAAATGAGGGGCCCCTGGGGGTACCCACAGCCGGTGGGGTCTGCGGCAGATGTGAGGGTTGAACCCATCCAGACATGCTTCAGCAGAAAAACCTGGTGACCTACTTCTGAAAGTCCATGGTGCTGGGCCAGCTGGTTCCTGTTCCTGGTGTAGACCTTTTTGTTTTCTGTCAGAGTGCCTCTTGCAAAGAAGCCAGATCTCTGTCCCCAGCCTGGGTTTTTGATCATTGCTTCACCTTCCCTCCGTGCTCAAGGCTCAGCAAGGACAAGTGCAGACCCTCCCCACCCTCCCAAGAGGCAGAGTCCCCTTCACACAACGATGATTTTTAATCTGAGCGTTGGAAAGGGAAGCCAAAAGACATTGGTGGTGTTGGGGGAAGTGTTAAAAAAAAAAAAAGAAAATGAACAACCAGACAATGCAATCGGTTGGGGATTTGGATGGTTATGAGAAGCCAGGAACGATTGCCTGTTTCCTTATTTAATATCAGAAGATTTCCAGGGAATGAAATTTGTGTTCCCCCAAGGTGAGATAAGCCTCAGGTCCCATAATTATACATAAGCCGGTATTGAATCTAACAACCACAGGAAATAGATAAACAGTGAGAGCCTTTCAACAGAATGTGGGTTGACATAAGGAAAATGCTCTCCGGTACAGGGTAGAAAGAACGCCGACTGCAGCTTACGTCTGGTGCCTCGTTTGGGTCTCTCCGAATCACTCCTTCATCATTTCCCTCTTTGGTGGTGAAGATGAGAACAGCAATAATAGTGCACTGTCGTTCTGAGATTGGGTTTGAATCCATCTGTATGGGCAGCCCTTCCTTCAGCCCCATCAGCACTGACTTCCTGTCCAGAACCACGAGTCAGGGCTCACTGGCCATGTCCACAATTCCTGCCTGCTCACTGGGAGTGCAGAGCCAGAGCGAACCTGTGCCCACCTTTGTGGATAGACATCCCGGCCTGTTGGAACTGCCTGCCTTGAGACGTCCTGTTTTGTGAAACCCACACCGGCTATTTGAAGTACATGCACTCAGTTATTCCCGGGAGTTGCATGCATCCTACCTGAAATGAGCCCTTTAATAATTTAGCGGTTTTCCAACTACCCCCGTGCAAAGAGGCAGCACGTCCACGTCGGGACGTGCAGGGAGCTTGTCCCCGGGTGGCCCGAGGCCAGCTCTCTCTGCTCCCTGGCTCGGTAATCATTTTCATCACCTGCTTATGTGCCCTGGCATTACCGTTTTACAAAGAAAGTCCCCGAAGAGAAAACAAAACCAAATTAAAAGTTTGCTTCCGCAAATTGATCCTGTGAAATCCTTTTGGAGTACAAACTGATGAAACAAACGTGACCCCAGGGGTGGGTGGGGGGTGGGGTGGTGCTCCGGACTGTGGATCGGGGCAAACATGCCAGGCAGGGAAAGCGGCCAACACAAAGGGCACACCCCAGTGATCAGGGCCTGGGAGACAGAGCCGTGCAGGTGGCCCAGCCAGAGCTGCGGGTTTGTGCCTGGAGACCCCCGGGCTGGATTTTATAAATTGGCGGCTTGTTAGCTAGCCTTGCGTCCAAACAGCCATCCTCTCCCATACCAAACAGCAGAACAAAACAGGCCTTTGACGTGGACTCTCAGTTGAGAGCCAACCAAAATGTCCCACGAGCCGTCCAGAAGCATGCTACGCCTACAGTCAGAGTCCCCAAACCCAAACCCAGACAAAACAGGCCTCAGTGCCCTCAGGTCGAGGCAGGTCCACAGCGACCCCATACGACAGGGTATAACAGCCCGTGGGAGATACTGAGGCTGAAACTCTTTACAGGTTAGAGAGCCCAGTCTTTCACCATGTAGATTACAGCTCAACTCCTAACCCCTACACCACCAGGGCTGCCGTACTTGTGGTTGGCTGAAGCAGAGATGGCAAGTGGTTAGGGCAGTGGACAAACCAAGTTAGTGCCACTCGATGGCCGAGTCCTTGGGTTGTACCCATGACTCATCACTTTACTACTAGCAGAAAGGTAGTAGTACTCCTCAGGCCTACCTTAGACCATCGGCTTCTGCCAGGATACAGCTTTGGAAACCCTCTGAAACGGCCCTAGTCTGCACCCAGAGGCGTTTTAAGTTGAAATCGACATAATGGCAGCGGGCGACATGCAGACAGTGGAAAACCGAAGCATTGGAACATGTTAATCATTTTACAAGCAACGGGGAAGTGCGGAAGGCTTATGAGCTGGGTGTGATGTGCTCAAATCCGTGCTGAGGAAGAGCCGCCTGATAGTGATGAGTCGGACAGGCTGAAGGCCACAGGCAGGGTGCTGTCAGGATATTTCGGACAAAATCGTGTGACGGTCTTGCTTTGCTCTTGCTGTCAAGACTGGACTCCACCCTGACTTACAATGACCCTACAGGGCAGGGTCCTGTGGATTTCCAAGGCTGTCGGTCTTGACGGGAGGAGAAATCCTCATGCGTTTTTTTTTTTTTCCTGATAAGCCGCCAGAGGTTTAGAACTTCCAACTTTGTAGTTAGCTGCTCAGTGTGTGACCCAAGATGCCACCAGAATCTGTGCAACTCAGAGCGACCCTATGTACACCAGGATGTGACACTGCTTGGGTCCAGGCAATCTGCACAGCCCTTGTCATGTCGGAGGCCATGGTTGCAGCCCCCGTGTCCGTCCATCTCATGGAAAGCTGTCTTCTTTGTTGCTGACCTACTGCCAGGCATGGCGTCCTTATCTGCAGACTGCTCTCTCCTGATCCCCTGCGCGCAAGAATGTAAGAAAGAGTCCTTCCCAGGGTTCGTGGGTAAGAATGCAAAGAGGAGAGTGCATTTAGGATTTTAAGCTTCAATGTAGAGACAGAGGTTACAGAATGTGGCAAACAGCCAGCACGGGGAAGAAAGAGCTCACCCAGGCTTTCCCTCTGCAATGTGAGTTTCTGCAAAGAGAAAGTATTCTTCTAGCCTCATGATTTTGTTTTCACTAGAATAAAACTGCGCAGGGGAATGTCTTTCCTGTTACACAAGTTAACTGAAGCCCCTGGTGAGTCTAAGAGAGCCGTCAGCTTACACAGCGGGCAGCTTGCCATGAGATTCCTGGCGTGGGGCCTTTCTCCTGCAAGCTCTCATGGACGGGGCTCACAATGGCCCTGGTCTTGGTGACACTGGATATCCATCCCTGGGAACCTGGACCGGGACCAGAAGGTTTCTTAACTTCCAGTGCACTTGATTGTGATTCACAGTCGGCTTTCATGGGCCTGTGCCTCTTTTGAAGGCCATCTCATCGCAATGGGAAGGAGAGCTTGAGAAGGTGTGTGTGTGTGTGTGTGTGTGTGTGTGTGTGTGTGATCACTCAGGGAAGACACTCCCGCTCCAGCTGGTCAGCTCATGGGTGAGACTCTCAATAGCCTTGGGTATCGAGAGCTCTCAGAAATGGTCCAATGGAGTGGGGAAGAGTCGGGTTCTGGGAGGTCCGGTTCTTCCGGCAAAGATTTCTTCAGGGCCTAGATGTTCTTGGTACCACAGAGAATGACCTCTCCTTACACTAGCCCAGGTGCTTTTGCAATCGTCCCAATCTCATTCCCTGTCTCTGCTCCCTCCAGAACCCCACCAGTGGCCATCCATCCAGCTGACAGGGGCTCATGGCGACTTCACATGGGTGTGTCAGAGAAGAGCTGCGTCCCGCAGTGTCTTCAATGGAGGAGCTTTCGGAAAGACAGCCCTCTGCCTTTCCTTTGAGGCACCTCTGGGGGAATGCCATCGGTCTTTCCGTTAGCCTTTGAGGGCTGTAACCATCTGTCACCCCATACTAGGACTCTCAGCTACTGCCTTTGAGCGGACCCAGACTCCTGGCAACCCTAGACACGGCTCTTAAGACTGTGAATCTTTCTGCGAGCAGACACCCTCATTTTTCTCCTGAGGAGCTCCTGGAGGGGGAGGGTTTGAACTGCTGACCTCTCAGTTTGTAGCCCCAAGTCATCCACAGCACCACCAGGGAGAGCCCTTCCCCAGTAAGCACCCTGAATCCCGGCCAAGCCAGATCCAGATCTGAGAACCGGATCCGCTGCCTCGGCGTGGCTGCGCCCTGCACCTGCTGTTTCCTCTACCTGGGATGACCTCCTGCCACTCCTTGCTGGAGAAGGGCCACTTCCCAAATGGTCTGCTTGATCAAAGTCTACTGGCCCTCGTGGTGGCTGCAGAGAGGGCTGCAGGTGCTGTCCTTCTTGGCCACTCTGGTCTCCTCTCTGTACACTGTGTTCCCTCGTGGCTGGGAGCCCCTTAGGCGTGTCAGCCTCACTGGCCAACCCCAGAGATCACACACGGAAGGAGGCGACCCTTACTGGATGGCATGGCAGAATCCTTGACAAGGCTGATAGGCGCCGACAGGCGGGTACCTCACTTAGTAGATTTTACTTCTCTCCATGTTTCTACTGTCATGCAGACAATACCCAGGACTCATCTCCTTTTCAGGCCCTGAAACAAGTGGGCATACTCTCTGGCCTCCGTCCGCTGATGTAGACTCTGTTAAGGAACTGCGTCAGGATTGGAGGAACGCTCGCTAGCAACCTGCGTTGACAGGTGACACAACCATGCTGTTGGACTCGAGCGCTTGCTGATGACAACCAGATGGCAGCGCTCAGTGTGGGTGCCAGGGAACAAAGCCTTACTGCTGGACCAATAGGCAGCGCCACGCTGAACGGAGACAGTATGGATGTTGTCAAGGATTTCATTTTGTAGAGTCAAGATCAATGCTCCTGGAAGGAGCAGTCAAGGAGCAGATGACGTGCTGTCTTGGGCAAAGGTGCTGCCCAAGCCCTCTTCAAAGGGCTGCAGAGCCAGGCTGTCACATTGATGACGACGGTGTGTCTGGCCCAAGCCATGATATGTATTACACAGTGTTTTGGGTTTGGGGGGGGCATCATTGCCCTCTAGTGGGAGTGGGCGACCCAGTCTTGCTCCTGGAGAGTTGCTGCTGGATTTGAACTGCCAAGCCAGTGGGTCGCAGTCCTGGACTCAACCACTATGCCACCGGGGCTCAGCCTGCACAGTTTTATAGACATATGCTTCGTGGATCCTCCAACTCAATGGTTTTCAGATAGGTTGAAGAGAATTGTACGATGTTCACGGCTATCAGTTTTAGGTCATCATCTTCATTTTTGTCCACATGGCGGTTGTCTTACATACTTTGGACGGGTTGTCAGGAGAGAGCAGTCCCTGGAGAAGGCCATCGTGCCTGGTACAGTGGAGGGGCAGCGGGAAGAGGAAGGACACAGTGGCTGCAACAATGGGCTTGGGCGAGGGGAAGAGTGGAATGATTGCAAGGATAGTGCAGGACCATGCAGTGGCTTGCTCTCATGTGTATAGCAGCAGCTCCCAACCTGTGGGTCATGACTCCTTTGGGGGGGGGGGTCAAATGACCCTTTCACAGGGGTTGCCCCATTCACAACAGGAGCAAAATCGAAGTTATGAAGTAGAAACAAAAATCATTTTATGGCGGGGGAGGGGTCACCACAACATGAGGAACTGTATTTAAGGGTCAGGGCATGAGGATGGTTGAGAACCGCTGCTGTATGGGGTCACTGTGGGTCAGAACCCACTCAAGGGTATCTAAGAAGGGCCCCATGAACTTGATGGACATGGTTATGATCCTGTTGGGTCATAAGCACCTTGCTTGCCTATCCCCACCCAGTCATTTGGTGGGAGTGGCAAAAGCTATGATAAGAAGGGTCACATTCAGTCATTCACGGCACCACACACAGAGAAAGGGGGGACAGCCGCATGATGAGAAGAGACAGAGAAAGCAGCCTTGTGAGGCTGGAGGCAGCGAGGGAGTTAGGCTACAGATGCAAGCCAAGGAGTGCCTGCAGCCAGCAGAAGCTAGGAGAAACAGAGAGGATCTTCCCCTGGAGCCTTCAGATGGACCATGGCCGGGCATCACCTTAAGTTCAGGCAACCAGTCCCTAGAATGGGGGGGGGAGCGCGAAATTCTGGGGTTTTAAGCTACCAGTTTGGGGGATGTTGTTGCAACAGCCCCAGGAAACAAATACAGACTTCTGCATGTTCTAGTTCAGGGATCCTCAAACTTTTTGAACAGGGGGCCAGTTCACTGTCCCTCAGACCGTTGGAGGGCTGGACTATAGTTAAAAATAAACAAACAAACTATGAAGAAATTCCCTGTGGGGCTGGGATGAGTCAGCTGCTAAGCAGGACAGGCAGTGGTGGCTTAGTTCACAGACATCTTCACCGCCAGAACTTCCCCTACCTTTGACAACTCTTTGGAATATTGTCTAGTGTGGTGCTGGAAGACGAGCCGCCTAGGTCCCTGACAGGTGATGCCTTTGGTCCTGGTGTACATGGAGTTGCCATGCATCAGAGCCCGTGGACAGCAACCAGCAGTGACATTGCCATGTGGACTGCATTTCTCATCTTCTGCTGGAATAGATTCTTCCAGGGGCTGCAATTGCATCTGTTGACCCCCTCTCTGCGCTTCTGAGCATTGCCTGACTTAGCAAATAACAACACAGAACACCGGTGGAATTTACGTTTTCGATCATCTGTCGCTGTCAGTCACCATTGAGTCCATTCTGACCAGAACTTCTCCCCATGGTTTTCAAAAGCTAAGGCCTTGTGGAAGCAGATCGGACAGGCCTGCTTTCTGAGACACTGCCTGGTGGAGTTGAACTGCCAACCTTTCAGCTAGTTTGTGAGGGCTTAGCCAATTGTATCTCATGGGGAGGCCCTGAATTTCAGCTAAACAATGAAAATATTTTGATATCTGTGGGTCCCCAATGTTGCACGCGCTACCGCTTGTTTGTTTTTCTGGCAAATACCCTTTTCTTGGATCTACCTTGAGGAGACTTGGAGGCACTGTTTAGTCAGGGTTAGACTGCTAACTGCAAGGTCAATGGCTCAAACTTACCTGACACTCCCACAGGTGGCTCTCTGCTCCCATAAAGATGTGCATCCCTTGAGCTGAGCCCTGGTGGTGTAAGTGGTTGAGTGCGGGACTGCAGCCCATGGGCTTGGCAGTTCAAATCCAGTGGCGGCTCTCAAGAGCAGCACTGGGTAGCTACCACGACCACCAGGGGGCAGTGATGTGCAGCCCTGGAAACCCACGGAGGTTTGCGACGAGTGGCAGTCAACAGATTGACAGTGAGTTGGCTTTGGCTTTCGGGTCTATCCTGCTTCTGGGAGTTCCCTCCTTCGTCATCAGCCCCATCTGGCTGCCATATTTCCTGTGCTCCACACCTACCCAGCAAAGCACGCTACACTTCACAGGGTGGCGGCGTGCCCTCAGTGGAAAGTTTTGCCTTGTGGCTTGCTTGTGGCGTGTTGTGTACCTCATGCACAGAGAGTCAGTCTGGTGTCAACACCCTTGGCTGTTCTTTGACCACTGGCAGCTTTCATTTATACTGTTGAAATGATCTATCCATGGAGAAGTCCTTTATGTCTCCAAAGGCACTGATTTAGGACACACCCTATACCACATCCTACCCCAATCTTGCCTCACAGATGTCACAAAGACAACCCATTCCCACATGGGATTATAAGCACAGGCTTACAGGATAGGATTTATAGCTCATAATTTGGGGGCATAGAATTCAATTCTTAAGAGGATCTGATCAATATCAAATAGGCTTTTGGAGGAAGATTTCTGCTGCTCTGCCCACAGGGAGCTGTTGCAGTTGAGATGTGGGTTTCCTTACCTCTGCTTCCATGCTGTTTTCTCCTTTGGCAAACAAGATGTGCATGTCCTTCAAGTCAGCTGCCCAAGAGGAAAATAAATACTAACTAGATAGTGCCTCCCAATCCTGCTTCCTTTTGCCAGTATGCTCAGAACTCCCAGAGGATTCATTTTGCTAAGGAACGATATCTGCATCTCTGCAGATCACTCGTGTTTTCCTGGATGCCCACTCAAAGCTCCTGGCCAATGGCATTCACAGTTTCTGCTTCAATTGCCAGGCTGCTTCACAAGTCATCTTTTGGAGGAGACAAGTCTGTTTCCCTTGTTAGTATCAGTGATCGCAGGACTGATTATCACAGGGCCACGCCTGCTTATTTCATTAGGGCCAGTCATCTGTGCAGGCCACCCCACCTTCCCCCAGGGTCCCCAAACAAAATCCACTGCCACAAAGTCGATTCTGACTGTATGAGAGGGTTTCCCAGGCTGTAGAACAAAATGGGCAGAGAACGTCCACTTTCTCCCACAAGAGCGGCTGGTGGGCGGGAATTGAGGTTGGTTGTTCAATGCTCACTGGACACCACCAGCCTCCCATCGACTCCCAACCACCGTGTCAATTCTGACACACAGGGCTCCCCTCAGACTAGAATAGGACTCTCTGGGTGGGGTCTCAGACTGTAAGTCTCCATGGGGCTGGAAAACCTTGTAGGTCTCCATCGGAGTGGCTGGTGGTTTCAAATGGCTGACTTTGTGGTTATAGCCTAGCGTGTAGCCTGCCATGCTCCCCAAGCCTCCATGACCAGGCTGCCATCATCTTTCATAAATCAGTCCTTCATTTTCAGAGCTCACTTCAGGTTAGGTGGAATTCATTGGCCTTTGATGACGTAATGGGGCAAGTGCTGAGGGCTGTAAGTGGTGTCCAAGACTCTGGACCCCACAGAGACCATGGCACCACCAGAGCCTGTCTGACTATCCAGATAATGTGTGAAGGACAAGCAGCCCAGGCTGATCCCTCTGTGGTGGCAGGCAGGCAGACAGACCTCCACTCTCCTTTTTTCTTATCCAGCGATTCAACTAGCCATTCCTCCCTGGCTACTTCTACTGACCCTTTCTACTTCTCTTCCAGGTTCAAAAATCCATTGCAATGGCCACTCAGCACTCACAGACCAGACTTCCAGTGAGAGAGCAGCATATGACAGCAGTGTGTAGTCTGTAACCGGAGTATGGCTAGAACCTGGCTACAAATCAAAAATTCAAGGATACACATTCAGGCAGGTTAGCGTGGTGTACACACAGGCCCATGTTGACTCTTAAGGAGACGCAAACACTCTTTGAGCGGGTGTTTATCCTGGAGTTTGTTTGGTCCCTGTTCTTTGCTTTATAGATTGTATTTTTTTTTTTGTGGGCATCACTGCTCTCTGGCGGTGGGAGTAGGAGGCCCAGCCCTACTGCTGGAATTGAACCTCCGACCCAGTGGGCCGCAGTCCCGCGCACAACCACTACGCCACCGGGGCTCAGCCCTATAGATTGTATTTTTACAGCACCAGATGACCTGGTTTTTTCAGGTAATGCTGTTTTAACAAAGTTACTTATCAACGTTAAAACTATTGTGAATAAACGCATCACGTATCCCCAAATTTGAGTATGAATAAAAAGAAAGGACACAGCTCGGTTCTTTGCTATGTGCCTGAGCAAGCTGTAACCCTGAGCTTTCTTACAGATTCATTCCATGGGCTTGCGTTCATCTGTGTCTCCGTTCATTTATAACAAGAATAGAAAGTTCTCCTCCTTCAAGTTAGGCAGCGATCTCAGGTCCTCTGACTCATGTCTACACCTCGGGAGTCCCTGAAGACAGGCTGCACTCACACTGACTGTCACAGGACCCCTCCTCGGTCTGTCACCACCTTCAGTGTCAAAACTCTACGTTGCAATTCTTTTAGGGGATTCTGTGCCTCTCTTGATTCTCTGCTTCTTTTCCCCTTCCTCTTCTTCCTGCTGCTTCTCTTTTTATTTTTTTTTTACCTGTCTGAAAACCTCTGTTGGTCTGGCTGCAGTGTTAGGCTGGGTTGACTAGGAAAACAAACCCAGCAACACTCACACACACATGTCTATATCAAGAAGTAATGGTACATCAAGAAAACATCCCATCCCAAGTCCCTAAGTCTGTTACTAAATCACAAGTCCCCCTTCAGACTTACAAAGCTTCATGCAATGATGCAGAATGCAGTAAGATCACAGGCTGGTGGGTGCAAAGTCCTGCGGATCCAATGGCAGTGGGCACATCTCCAGGGCTCTGGAAGCAACTAGAGTCTGTCAGCAGGAAAGTGAAGGCGGAGAGGGAGGCTGAGGTTTCCAGGCCCCTCTTAATGAGAAGGGAGTCAACATCAGGCTGTGGGCTGATTGACAGGTTAGACTCCACCACTACAACTTTATATGAGCTTCACGTTGACAGAAATTATGTTAACTACCACAGCTGCTTATACCCACAGCACAACTCCTTATCAATTTCAAGGCATGGCTTTTCCCAAGAGGGGCGGAGCACAAACTGACCAATCCCCTCTCGGTAAGCCACAAATGACTTTATTTACATAGTAGACTACAACTCACCTCATTTGCATACTTTATTGATGAGGTGCATACCAATCATAGAACAGGCTGCAGCCCCAACCAAACTCCAAACTCATGACTATCCAGTCAATTCTGACTCATCTATACCCTACAGGGGGTAGTGCGGAGGTGCCCCTGTGAGTTTCTGAAAGTGTAGAAACAGTGTTTCCAGAAGCAGAAAGTCTCCTCTTCTCCCTTGGGTTGGCTAGTGATTTCAAACTGCTGACCTTCTTGCTATAAGAAGTCAAACACGTCACCATTATGCCACCAGGTCTCCCGAGGATGCAGCCCAGGGCCCGACAAAAGTATCAAACTAAGTGGATCGCTGTTTATCCAGGACCTTGACAAAAGTAACAAACCCCAGATGTAGGAAACCAGGGCAAAGGCCTCTTCTAAGAAATAAAGGGGAAATTTTCTCAGAGGATTTAGCCAAAGAACCCAGGCCAAAAGGTCACCTAAAGGAACTGATTTAATCAAAAGTGGAGAACTCCCTGGGTGATGCAAGCTGTTAATGTGCTTGGCTGTGAACCAAAAGACTGCATGTTGGAATCCGTTCAGAGTTGCCGCAGAAAACACTCATCTCTTTCTGACAAACCAGACATTGGAAATCATAGTGAGGACAGTTCTACTTTGACACACACAAGGAAGCCACTGTCAGAATCGGTCACAACTGGGTATTTTTCCCCCTCTTAGAATCCCCCCGATGGCAGTGAGTTTATGGCATGAGGGGCTGCTAGCCACAAAGTCAGCAGTTCAAAACCACCAAGTGCTCTGAGAGAGAAAGGTGAGGCTTTACACTCCCATCAAGAGGAACAGCCTCAGGAAGTCACAGGAGCAGGTCTACTCAGTTCTACTGGGTTGCTATGGAACAGAATCAACTGAAAGGCAATGGTACACATTTTTTTGGGGGGGTGGTTCTGCGTTTTCAAGGGATGAACATGGGTACTTGCAGAAGGATATGCACCTGAGGTTGGAGCAGAGTCTAATGGAATGTGTTCTTTTCTCCACAGACATCAGAGTTCATATTCGACTTTCCTGACAGGTTTGCCCAGCACCTTACAAGAGATATCGTGAGGAAAGGATTTTGTGAATTTTGAGTTTTAATGGACTCATTTGAGCATACATGATTTTTCTTTTTCAGCTCTTCTGAATGATGGGAGGTATAGATTTTTCCAGTCACTTAAAAAAAAAAAGTCAGTAAAACATGAACGACAACTACTAGTACATGAATAATTTTGAGATACAGACAAAAACAGCATTTTCACATGTTTTAAATATGTTAATATCAACTCATTAGGCAGTGTCAGATCCTGCTAGGAGGCAGAGGTCAAAGAAGTTGTTGCTTAATTAGATTATAATGAGGGAACTTTGAAGCTTTATATTCTCTGCCTATTTGAAAAGGCATGACTTATGGGAGAAAACATATTTAAAGCTCAAGCCCTCAAGTAATTTTGAGATATTTCTTAGGAGAGATTTTTTTGTTTGGTTTTTGTCTAGAAGTGAAAATAAATGTTACATCCACTTAAAAAAACACTACAGTGTGTAGTGGTTACAAATTTAATAATTGGGATGTTACTTAATAATGTATGACCTTGGATGCAGAGTGCAACATGTACCAGTATTATTATGCTTCCTAAGTGAGGAGAGATAAAGGTTTAAGCAGGCAGACTCTGACTTAAAAGGCAATAGCGTTTGCATTACAAAGCTTCCATAGGAATGTCTTATTTACCTAACACACGAGTGAGGTGATGTTCATAGGCGTGTCAACTGAGGATATTTGTTGCATTTTGAAAAACCTGAAAAATTTTAATTTTTATCAAGATGGAATTATTAGCAATGTTGAGCTAGTGATTGAAGCTTACAATTTATGTCGTTCACTGAAAGTGACACGGTGTCTCTGATTTTGAAGGTAGCTCCCTAACTGGTTCAGGGTGAGCCTAACATAAAATACCCCAGCGCCCTCTAGTCCATTCCAACTGGGGGTGACCCCGTGCAGAATGTCCTTGGCTGTGTGTGTGCCTGCATGGGAGCAAGCACCCTCTCTCTCTCCTGAGGAGTGGGCCAGGCTTTGAGTCCACAGTCTCAAGGTCACTCAACAGTGGCTTTCTTCGTTCAGGGGTGTGGCAGTGAGATTTTATGTCAACCTGTATGAGAGTGCAGGGGGAGACCCCAACCTGTCAATCAAGGCACAGCCTGCCCATGCCTCCCTGAGGGTGTGGCCTTCGTATAAGGAGGGAAAGGGGGAAGCTCCTTCTGTCTGTGTGTTGACTTCACTTTCCTGTGTGCTGAGACTCTAGGGGCTCCCCGCCATGTTCCCACTGACTCTGGGTCCACGAGCCTGTGCAGGCAGCAGGCAGCCTGTGATCGTCCCTCTCTCTGGTTCACTGCTCTTTGTCCCTGGGAAGATACCTGCTTCTGAAGAAGACTGATGGACTAGCATTGAACTTGTGGACATTAGTTCAACTGAACTGGGATGTTTTTTCCATGGATAACTACTTCTTGACATATAGCTCTTCCATATACACAGATGCATGTGTCACGGGATTTGTGTCTCTAGATGAGCCGGCCTAACACAAGGGATGGAGAGGAGTAAGCTTGGATGACACCATCACGGCGCCAGTAAGCCCATTTAAAGGAAGATTAAAGCTGCGTTATGCAGACTGTATTTTCTTCCAGAAATAACAGGAACCTTCTACATTTGTTTGCCAACCTCCCTCCTGCCCCATCTTTTTGGAAATGCGCTTGGATAATTTTTTTACAACAATGTTTACACTAAGTCGACATAGCTTGTTCCTATGAGAACATCTCCCTGAGGGTGGGAGCAGCTGGCAGATGGTCGCCAAAGACATGTGCTATTTGCATAAAAATAAGGTAGACCAAAATGAAAGTTTAACTGAAAAAGCGACAGTAAGACAATCAATATAAATAATAATAATAGTAATCTTCACTTATTCAACCAGGGAGCATAGATTTCCAAGCATTGGTTTATCTCATCCTTGCAACCATTCAGAGTGGGAAGTCTCGTAGTGCTCCCCATTTTGCCAATGAAGAGACTGAGGCATGCGTGTATTAAATTGCTTCTAGTTGTAAAAAATAGGTAAAGCTAGGATTCCCACCCAGGTAATTGCCCTTCAGTCTGTCCCGACTAAAATCTTTTGTACAACATATGTATATGAGTTTGTTTGCATGTCATATTTTTCTAATAAGTTGACACTGCTGCTATTGTGGGGTGCCAGTGAGTTAATGTTCAATGCACATTGACCCCCGTGGGACAGAGTAGAACTGCTCCAGGGGACTTTCTAGCCTTTAAGCTTCATGGAAAGAGGCCTCTCTCCTGAGGAGATGCTGGGTGTGTGTGAATAGCCAACCTTTTGATTAGCAGTTGCATGTTTAAGCAATGTATCAGCAGGGCTCCTTTAAGCAGAAGTTATGAAGTGAAAATTGCTATATAATGGTCAAGAACTCAAATATGGTGTGGCGGTCATGTGTTTGTTATGCCAATTTCATGATTGGGATGTAGGGGTGGAATTTAGCCTGTTAATCTAGAGATAGCCATTAAGGCCTCTGTGTGGGCCTGGCTTTCTCCTGAGACTTCTGGGAGATCTCTTGGTATTTCCCTGGTGATGAGAAGTCATCTCCCCAGTTGCTGGGAGTCAGTCTCTGAGATGACGAATTATGGACAAGACAAGATGGCAGCATCTGAGGAGCTGGAGGAGAAGCCACACGGCCTTACACTGATAGAATCAGACCTCTGAAGCTGGAGAAGTCACATGGAGACCCCTTCCAGCACTGAGTTGCTTCTACCACCCCTGGATGCTGTTGATGGACCCTGAGCCCTGGAAGCGAGGAGCCATGGGGAGAACCCCACTAGCATCGGGATTCTGCACCCACTGACCTATGACTTCGTGAGTCAGAAGGAGACTTTATAGACTGGTATCAGGCATATGGGCTAATATCAGACTTATGACTTTGAACTGGACTGGGTTGGGATGCTTTTTCCAATGTTCCCTTCCTCTTGTATATAAACCTTTCCCTTATATCCATATGTGTGTCTATGCATTTGTTTCTCTAGTCTACCAGGAGTAACACATATGACAATTCCATAGCTGACCTACATTCCATAATTTCCTTTTCTCAACGGTCTTTCAAATTTACTACTGTTGGCTAAACAAATGACACTTGATATGTGCAGTGTTTTTGCAATGGGTTGATAATCAATCAAAAGGTCAGTAGTTCAAGACCACCTGCCTACTTTGAGGGAGAAAGATGAGGCTTTCTATTCCTGTAGAGATTGATAGTCTTGCAAACTCAGAGGCCATTTTATGTTGCTCAGAGTCAGCATTGGGTCAAGGGTGGTGGAAGTGATGCCCGAGAGGGATGATTGGTAGTGGTCTCTAACAGAAAATGACAATGATACCTTTTACTTTAATCATTTTTTTTTCAGTTTTAAAGGAGAACATTGATTGAGAACACAACTTCCGCTGCTGCTTGGACTTCTCCTTTTAAAAATCACTTTATTGGGGGCTCATACAACTCTTATCATGATCCACACATACAGCTATGGTATGCAGACCACATTTGTACATTTGTTGCCATCATCATTCTCAAAACACTACTTGGGCCCAGGGTATCAGCTCCTCATATTTCCCCTCCCTCCCTGTCTCATTAATAATTTATAAATTATCATTTTGTCATATCGTACACTGTCCAATGTGCCCCTTCACCCACTTCCCTCTTGTCCGTACCCCAGGGAGGAGGTTATATGTAGATCCCTGCAACTGTTCCCCCCCTTCCACTCCACCTTCCCTACACCTTCCTGGTATCACGGCTCTTACCACTTGTCCTGAAGGGATCATCTGTCCTCAATTTCCCATGTTTCCAGCTCCAGTGCATATCCCCTGATCTAGCTGGATTTTTAAGGTAGAATTGGGATCATGATAGTGGTGTGGGGGAGGGGGGGGGAGAGAAGCATTTAAGAACTAGAGTAAAGCTGCATATTTCATTGTTGCTACACTGTACCATGACTGGCTCATTTCCTCCCTGAAACCCCTCTGTAAGGGGATGTCGCTTCCCCTATGGATGGGCTTTGGGTCTCCAGTCTGTACTCCCCCTCATTTATAATGATATAATTTTTAGTTCTTCGAGGCCTGATCCCTGATTCCTTCTACACCTTGTGGTGACTTCAAGGGGTTAGGGTGAGGGTTAGAAAAAAGTACACCGCGTGCTTCCCGACCATGCTCCCAGGGTCCGGGTCCAACCTGCCCAATCAGAACGGTATTTCTGAGTGCCTACCTCCTTCTGCCCTATTTCCCACAAAATTCCTTGCCACTTGCTCGAGGGACTGCTGGGTTGGGGTGAAGGATTGTGGTGGGGACGCAGTGCCGCACACTGGGAATCAAGCCCTTTTTCCACAGCCCTGGGCTGATCTGCCCAGGTCCCACAACCGGAGGCTGGAGGGACAGGAGGGGAGCCCGTGCTCGGAGCTGTAGGCCTGGAGTCCAGGGCGCAGGGCTGGAGGCCTCCTTCTGGACTTCAAGGACTCCACCTGCTCATGGCGGGAGGAAGAGAAGGTGTGGATGGAGGTGAAGATATGGATGAAGGTTTATCTTCAAATTAAAAACTTCATCTTCTCAGGCAGGTGAGGGGTGGTAGTGTCGGAGCAACAGGGGACTTGCTAAGACGAGGTTCTAAGAGGCAGAAAAATGGGAAAATGAGAGTGGGGCAGGAGGAAGTTAAAAGAAAGAGAGAAAGGACCAAGGAAGCCAAAAAATGGATAGAGGTATAAACATAGCATTGTAAGTATGTAAATAGATTAAAGCACAAACATAGAGGTATTGACCCATGTCCATATATTTAAGTATCCATGGCATGGCATGCCCTTGACAAGTTTTATGAGTACCCAATAAAATGATTCGAAAAACAATAGCGACCACCCCGTCTCCAGAAAAGGCACCGGCCAGGTCAGGGTGGACGCGCCTTAAATGGCTCAGTGTTAAACTTTCTGCAGATCATACATAGCCCAGGAGTACGGGCGGCAGGCAGGGACCATCACCACTACTGCCCATAACCAGCGCCCAGCACCAACTCTGGGATCGCAAGCGGAACCACGTGGCAGTACCGATCAGCTACCAGCAGAGGGGGGAAGCACGCCGGGAATGGAAGGCAGCGCGCACGCACTGGGTGGAGGGACAGGCAACCACATCTGTTAGCCACCCCAGGGGTAAGCAGGGAGGAGAGGGTGCAGTGGGATGGGGGCTTTAACCCGGGCTGTGCCACCAGGGCCCCCGCGGTCTTTCCTGGACCGCCAGCAACCTCTGTCGCAGCAATGAAAGCTGCTTCATAGACAGATGGGCGTCTAACAGACACGTGTGGAGGATTTGTCTTAAATAGCCATAACACCGATTTTTAAGTTCGTCTTGCAACAAATGGAGACTTGCTGATGGCAGCCAGAGGCATGCAGATGCGTCTACCACCACTCATCCATAGGACGTTTCTCCCCCAGCCTGTGATTCTCCTGCATTGGGCATCATTATTGCATGTGGCTGCAGGAGTCTAACAAGGGACTTATGGAATGGTAGTGGACTTGTGAGATCATACGGACTTGATCATTATGGACTTGATCTGAACTGGGCTGGGATGTTTTGTCAATATCCAAATGCCCTTTGATATAACACCCTCCCTGACACATTTGTGTGTCTGAATTAGTCAGCCTGGACTGACACACTGTCCTTGTGTCCCATCTGAGCAGGGCAAGGTCGCATCCTGAGTTGTCTGTAGTTCTTGCTCCAATCCCGCAAGGTTGGACTAACGCCTCTGGCACCACCTGGCAGAAATGTGACCATATTTCAGTGCTCGTGTCCAGGTGAATTCGGGCAACATTTACAGCTTGTGTTTTTCATTTTCCAAATAAGAATTGCTTTCAACATCAAAGTCGTTCAAACCAGAGAGAGCTGGCCCTGCTGCTGTCCTGTGTTCTAGGCTTTCCTCCTGGTAGACCGTAAATGCCACCATCAATCCATGGCGCAGTCAGACAGGGTGAAAGAGGTCTTGCCCTGCACAACCAGATGGACAGTCAGGTAGGGTGGGAGAGAGACCTTGTCCTGCACAACCAGGTGGACAGTTGTTTTAAAATCATGAATCAATCATACTTCCTGGTATTTATTCAAATGAATTCAAACACATAGTCCTCAAAATACCTACATTAAAATTCTTTTTAAAAATCATTTCACTGGGGACTCATACAGCTGTTATCACGATCCATACATCCATCTGTTGTATGACAAGCACATTTGTACATTTTGTTGCTCTCATCATTCTCAAAACCTTTTTTGTCTACTTAAGCCCTTGGTCTCAGCGCCTCATTTTTGCCCGCCTCCCCCACTCCACCCTCCCTCACGAACTCTTGATGATTTGTAAATTATCATTTTGTCACATCTTATCCTGTCCGGTGTCTCCCTTCACCCACTTTCCTGTTGTCCGTCCCCCAGGGAGGAGGCTTTATGTAGCTCATTATAATAGGTTCAGATGGACAGCCTTTCTGGGAATGCCAGAGTCCAATCCTGAGATGCCAGGTTTTTACCTGCAACTTGTGGGAGGAGTTCAAATAACTTACACTTCAAGACTCTTATATAAAGGTAGCAGGTTCAGTGAGTATTCCAGTCAACAGTTCACACACACAGACACACACACACACATTTTGATGTGTGACACTGACTACAGCCCTCCGGACACAGCGGCCCCCTCTCCCCCAAACCTCGAGTGTTTTCCCTTGGCCCCTGCTGCCCTGCGGATACCTGGGGCTGGCCAGACTGAGAACAGAGCCTCTCTCTGATGCGTTCCCCTCACAGCGCACACATCCCATGGTGCGTGAGTGACATCAGGGCATGGTGTTCACAGCTCAGCCACACCATCATTAGGAGAAGCCACTTCTGGCAGCCCTGCAGGCAGCCTGGAACTGGCCAGCACATTTCCACGGCTGTAGTCGGTGGGAGGGTGAACGCAGCCTACTCTGTGGGTCACAGCTAGGCTTTCCGTCCTGGGCTCTCGGGGCTCCTTGATGAAAATCCGTGAATGGTGCCTGGCGTGTTCACAGGTCCACACAGTTCTGACATTCATGGGAGTGTCCCGAGAGCTTCTCAGAGTCAGAGGAGAGCTGGAACCTCCCAAAAGGTTAATGTCACAGCTGACCACTCACCACTGCTTACCCCCCGCCATGCAACTCCTCCCAGGGGGCACCCCCGCTGCAAGGAGGACAGCGGGGGTGCCCCCGGGAGAGGTGGTGTTGGGCTCCATGGGTCCCCTGACCAACTTTCCTCTTTGGACAAATTGGGATTGGTGGTGCCCTGGGAATGGGGATGTCGGTATCCAGGGGTCCCTGACCAAGCCATCCCCCTGGGGAAAAAAGGGGTTTTGGGTACCAGGGCATTGCAGGTGTCCGGCTCCAGGTTTTCCTTAACCCCGGAGACCCTTTCAAAAAGTGGCAGCTGAGCCCTTGTGGTATAGTGGTTGTGTGCGAGGCTGTGGCCCACAGGGTTGACGGTTCAAATCCAGCAGCTCTTCAGGAGCAAGGCTGGACTTCCTACTCCCACCAGGGCAATGATGCAGGGGGGGAGGGGGAGGGGGAAAGAGTGGCATTCAGCAGTGACCCTGAGATTGGCTGTGGAGGAATGCAGGACACTGCCTTGTGATTACCGGGGAAAAGGAGGGCAGTGGGGGTGCTACTGGGAAAGGGGATGTTGGGCTGCAGGGATTCCCCCACCTCGTGATCCCCTTAGGCAAAGAGGGGTTCAGAGTGTGAGTGTTCAGATGCAGGGGTCCTCGGTCAAGTGATCCACTTTGGGCAATGAGCATTTTGGGGTAACCCAGATGTGGGGATGTTGGGATCTAGTGGTCTCCCACCACTAGACAAATGGGGTTGGACAAATGGGGTTTTGGGGTGCCCCGGGAGTGAGGGTACTGTGATCCAGGGTTTGCCCATCAATTGACTCCCTTTGGGCAAATAGGGGCTCAGGCTGCCCTGGGAGTATGGGTGATGGGATCCAGGGGTACCCCACCATGCCATCCCCCTTGGGCAAAGGGGGGCTTGGGGTACCGGGAATTGGGGGTGTCAGGTTCCAGGTTTCCCTCAACCCCAGAGACTCTTTCAAAATGTGGAGTTCAGTGGTGACCCTGAGATTTGCAGTGGAGGAATGCAGCCCACTGTCAAGCGATCTCCATGGGGCAAGGAGGGGGGCAGGTGAACCCCCAAGAGGGTTGGTAGTGGAATCCAGTAGCCCTCCTGCCACGCGCTCCCTCTGGGGCATGGAGGGGAGCAGGGGAGTCACTGGGAGTGGAGTAGGTGGGTTTCAGGGTTCCCCCGCCAAGCGATACCCCTTGGGAAAAGGGGTTCATGGTGCCCCAGAGTGCTGCCCCCCTTGGACGCAGGGGAGTGTGTGGAGGGGAGGCGGATGTCACCTCACCCCACGTACCCCCCCAGGGGCACCTCCACTGCCCCTCATAGACCCGGGAGAGACATGGGGGGGGGCAGTCCACTTTGTTGCACACATTTGTCTTCAGAGATGTGTTGGGAAGGTGAATATCATGGAATGCCAATTTAATAGGACAAAGTATTCTTATAGACAATGATATCTTGAAGGTGAACCAGAGACATATGGAAATGATTGATATATGAATGATTTCTAGCTTCAACCTAAGGACAACTAGTTCTTATGACATGGCCTCCATGAAGAAATGACTGAGATACGGGTGTGATAGCCCAACAGTGGTGGAGAAACCAGATGGCCCCTGCCTATCCGAATTAATAGCATATAGGGGCCTTAAAGATTGTCTTCAAACAAGCAGTTAACTAAAGGAGGTGTTCACCATGTTCGCATGGCAGAAGCAGACCAGCCTGTGTGCGTCAAGCACTGCAAATGATAAAATCCAAATCCAGAGGAGGGAGGGGTAAAGTTCACTACAGCGGATACAGGTTGATTTCCCTTTTGGCCCATTTTAAAGTGATTTCAGTTAAAAAAAAAAGCGAAGGGAAATACACATGGACTAAGCCTCTGGGGAATCCCCCCTGACTGTAGATTAGGGATGTGAATAGCCTTCCTTTTATGAAGACTGCAGGGGAAAGTGGGCTATTGCAGATGCAGTTAGGGTAACATTTCACACCTTTTCCTGTGATCTCCCTTTTGATCAATTTTTATTTGTCCTAATTTTTTTAATGTCCTGTTTTCCTTTCTATGGAGGTTTTTCTGTTTTACTTTGTTATTGTCATTAGTTTTTTGAAAATGTTTATGAAATTCAGGATAGATAAATCTATAGCGACAGTAACTAGATGGTTCCTTAGAATTATGATAGAAGAAATTGGGGGAGACTGGGGAGCTCATAGTGATGGGTAAAAGTATGAAGAAAATGTTCCAGAACTGATTCTGGCGATGTATGCACACTTCTTGATATGTTTGAATTATTGAATTGTATAATACATGAATTATATTTCCCCCCAAACTATTAAGATTGTCATATTATGGCATTACTGATGAATTGGGGAGCATTGATTTAATCATTATTTTGTCTCAATGAGAAGTCAAGAATAGCTAATTTTTGATTTGTTGATATTTCCCGTCAGCATGAATTCTAAGATAGTGCTTCCCAATATGCTTTGTATGCAAGTGAAACTTTCTAATAAGCATATTCAAAACGTGAAAAAAGGCTGTAAGAGTATAATGATTATTTTGCATAATAAAATACGGTGACTTTACATAATTATAAAATTATTTCATATAATGAAACAGATTAAAATACATGTCCAGATAAAAACAGACTAAAATGTCAATCACCACCCCTACCGACGTCTCCACCACCAATTTTTACCGAGATGAACCAGATTCATGGCAGCCCCTGCGCAGCACAGGGTTTTCCGTGTTGGATATTTCGATGCAGATTGCTAGGCCTGTCCTCTAAGGTAATTCTTAGAGTTCGTTAAGTACCCTCCGGAGATGCCATGGTA